>PVLD010018473.1:0-38917 GCA_004027595.1 Dinomys branickii | reverse complement strand
TGTCTTCCAGTAGGTTTAGAGTTTCTGTTTTGATGTTGAGGTCTATGATCCATTTTGACCTGAGTTTGGTGCATGGTGATAGACTGGGGTCTATTTTCAGTTTTCGGCAAGAGGCAAGCCAGCTTTTCCAGCACCATTTATTAAACAGGCCTTCTTTTTTGATCTGATTTTTTAATAACAAATATGAAAACCATTGAAAAACTTTCATGTAATTTTGTCTTTAGTTAATATGTACTTGGAGGACAAGGTGTATAGGTCGGTGGTACAGTGCTTGGCCAGGATGCACGAGGTCCCAAGTTTGAGCACCAGCACTGCAGAGAAAATTATAAAAATCATTTTGATTATCCAGGGCCTTAGTTACTTTCTTGGCGCTGGGACATAGCACTGGACTCCTGCACCATTTGGCTTATGCTTTTAGAAGATTCTGTCTGTAGTCAGCCAGGTCCAAGGCAGGAGTAGTATGATAGAAAGGTCTGCTAAAAGAAAGTTGCTCAAGTCATGGCCAACAGAAAACAAGGAGAGGGACCTGGGACAGAGATACTGCACTCCAGGTCAGGACCCCAGTAGGCCTATGCACATCCAGCGGGGCCAACCTCCAAAAAACAGGTTAGCTATGGACTTCTCAGAGAATGAGCCCACAAATGAGCAAAGCATTTGTGTCTTGGTGATCACCTTTCTAACCCTTGAGCTTTTGGAGGATACCTCATCTCTTAAACCTTAACATTCAATCAATCTATTTGCAAATAAAGCATAACAAAATTGTATTAGGTTCTAGTCTTGTATGTGTAAAAATATGCAGTTATGATTCCCATTTCATTTTTTCATGCTTTATTTCCTTGATGCCTTTGTATTAAAAACAATATTATTATTCACCCTTGTATGAATAGTGGATCTTACCTTGATTTTCAAAAGCTGTTTTGAATATTTTCATATTGCAGGAAAGCTGAAATTGCACTCCAAAAAAGCTGTACTGCATAATAAATTAGTGCAAACTTATTCTCAGGTTGTGATTCAACAGGGTATTATTACTAGCAGTAATTTGTGAATGCATTTTCATTATATAAGAAAGGTTTGCTATTCTGCTGGAATGCAATCCAGGTTTGGGAGATAGGAAAAGTCTTCTGATCATACCATCTCAGTATCTCTTTTTTCTGCAGATCCAGAGTATATAAAACACTCACTTAAGCCTTTACCTCGTGTTCCCTAGTTTTTCTTCTTTCTGCCAAATTGTATAGCTTTGGAAAAACTATATTGTAAGAGCAAATAATTCAGAAAATGGTTATAATATTTGGCACACAGTAACATCCCTGGCTGAATATGAAATTGTTTGATGACAGTTAATCAGGGGTCCCATACTCTGAGCTGGGAAGAACGTGTATTGTTAGCCCCATTTCCTTTATGTATAAGGAAGAGCTTTATTCCAGGAAGTCAATGTTAATTGCCCAAGGAAAGTACAGCCACATCTAGAATCATATTTTATAAGTGTGACATGTGCAAGTTTATCCCACCAGCTTTTCATTTCGTGAAATGCTCACGTAAGATGAAATAACTGCATGTACATATTTGTGCATGTAATATTTTACTATTTGACATAATGTTACATTGAATGAATATCATATTGGAGCCACGAAACTGAGTTGGGATGCTTTTGCAGATACCACCTGAGATTTATGGGGATGGAGTAAAGTTTGCAAGGAAAAGATTATGTTTAGTTCAGTTTTGTCTATAATATATAGGTACATAAAGTCTATAGAGCTATCTATAGACTCCATAGAATTTAGTCTATGTGCTAGACTCTCGGAAGAATTTCTTATTTCATAAGCTCTGTGGATTCCACAACGATTGACAGGTGAGCTTTGGGGACTCGAGAATATTGCAAAATGGTTTGCAAGCTGGTTTTGAGTGTTCTGAAGGAAGAAAAATATGTTAAGAAAAATTAAAGAGCTACCTTTCTAAATTAATCTTATAAAACAACTCACACCAAACAGGAAAATCTGGTCAGAGGAAAACCTACATGGAAGACAAAAGGATTTTAGAGAACTAGGACCTCTTTTTTTGGTACTTGGAAAAAAAAGGGAAAAGTTAAAATTATTATTGAATCAAGCCGGAAAAGCACATCCTACAGAGATCTGAGAAGATACATCACTGTCACAGAATGAAAATGTCTAACTGAAAAGATGGTTTATAAATGACATACTGCACTTGATTCTGACTTTCTATAATTACCATTTTGTTTATTTTATTGCTTAGAAAGTATTTTCATGATACATACAGATGACTTCAGGCCTACATCAATCCCTCACTGAAAAAATTTGTGGGAAATTATCTGTGGACCCTGGCACTCTGTCAAAGACAATTGCCAGGGGCAGGTTTTTTTTGCATACAATTAGTTGTAGACTTAGGTACCACTAGACAAGAAATTTGTTAAATATACACATGACTGTGGCTTCATGAATAGGGCCTACGTACGAATACACTTCCTCAATTCTGTATGTGTCTGCGCCAGCACTGAGATGAATAATACCTGTTGATTCCTCTGAGTCAACACAGCTATCTAATTACAACAGGAAATGTGCTATTTTTATAATGAGCAAGAAAAAGTAATAGATTGCATTGATAAAATTATTTTAGTAATTATTTTGGCCTAATTTCCTTTATTTAAAAAAAACATAATCTTCAGTTTCTAAACTTGCTGACAAGTTTAGAAATACAAAATAGGTCAATCTGAAATTACTTGAAATTAGCTTAAAAATAGTTATTTGCTTCTCTATGTCAGCTCCTTTTCTCTCTCCACTCTCTCTGTGTGCATATAGTGTATACATAGAGACAAATAATACGGACAGCCTTTCTATCTGGAATTTTCCCTTAAGTTTATGTCAAACCAAGAATTAGAGGATATTAAAGCTCAGAACTAAGGGACATTTACTGTAAATCTCAGTGAGTGCAGTAACTTATGAAATAAAAATACTGAATGTGTATGTGCATGATTGTGAGCATGTGCACACATACAGAGACATATATAGACAATTCCAGCCCAATTCCAAAGATATTGCTGTAAAATTTACAGAGATTTTAAAGTTTATTTGGAATGACCGGTTACAACAGCAAGAAGGGTTTTGAAATAAAAATTGAATTGCCTGAAACTACAGTTAAATATCTCAAATAACCATAGGTAATCAATATAAGCAGATACCAGTACATTAGCACATAGACAAACGTACAGAAGAGGAAAAAATACTTGTGACACAAATGCTAAAATATGCAAATATAAAATAAAATATGAATGAATTAAACACAAATATGTGGGGAACATCTTTGAAAATAATTAATATATACTTGTAGGAATATTAAATGATTATTTGTGAAAATACACACTTTACATTTCATATTGTATTCTAAGATAAATTTCAGATGAAGTGAATAGTTAACATAAAACACTCTAAAACAATAAAGAATAAAATAGTAATTTAACACAAATATAACGGAGAAAACATAAATATTGGACTTCACATAGGTTAACAGTTTCAAGCCCAAATATGTCATAAGAATAATTGCAAATAAATTATAATCAGGACAAATACCAGGAAGAGTTTAATTTTAACTCTTGCACATATTTCTCATATTTGAGCATTTCTTTCGATACAGTGATTCCTAATTTATTCGTTCTTCCAGTGTGCTGAAAATTTTTAAAGAGAATGATTTATGTTCACCATTTTACTCCGTGAGCTGTATACATATTTGCGGTACAATAAGCACTGTCATTGGCTTCTAAGATATCCTAAATATTTCAAAATGAAAATGATACAAAGTAATGTTGTAGTTTATAAGAAACATTTAAAATGTTAACTTACTGACAAAAACTAAAGGCAACTTTTTAATGAGAGCTTCGTACTCTGAGAGGCTGAGGCAGGAGGATCATGAGTTCACACCCAGCTATGGTAATTTAGCAGGATCCTGTCTCAAAATAAAGAATAGAAAAAAGGGCTGTGGTTGTAGTTCAGTGTGAAAGCCCTGGGTTCAATTCCAAGTACAGTGGGAAAAATGATGCAGATGAGAAGTAATAGAGATTCTTATAAACAGCTATTGCAGCTACTTATTCATTGCTGTTTACAGATTTTCAACTGCCTGCTGTAGCAGTCAATCAGGAATAATATTAAGGAGTAAGACTCATGACAAAAGGAAGGTATTGTTCTGTTTACAGAATCAAAAGAAGAAAAAAGAAAACGGCCACAGAGGTCACAGGAGACACAGAGTAGTTCTTTTACAGAAATCATCACTAATTAGATGAGTGAATTTAATCCTTTCCTTTCTATATTTCTACTTGCTTCAGACGCAAATTCCTAATAGGGGGGAATGTAACTGGCTGCGGTTTAATAGCAGTGCCTTGTTAGCGCACCATTGGGCACGTAGATGGCTAGTCCTACAGTGACCAGATCCCATGGAAAATGAAAGCACTGGTAACCACCAAAAGGGTAAATGGATCCTAGACAAAACAATGACAACATCTGTATATATGAAAAGTTCAAAAATACTCCCTTTGCTTCTTTTGTAGGAATCTATTTCATAAAATTACACATACACACACACACAGTTTTATTAATGTGCCATTTGTAGTGGTTTGAGAGTAGGAATAATTTGACCATACAAGAGGAATACTTATGTACCAGTTGTGGCAAACCTATGGCATTCATGCCACAGTGGGCTATTTGTATCACTGAAAACTCTAAAAGTTTGCCATCACTGATACATAGTATTAGGTCATGATTCTGATTTATGACTTTCAAAATATGACTCATAAAGCTTGGTAATAGCATTGAAAATGCTGAAGAAATGATTGTGAAATAAGCAAAATACAATATTTGGTATGAAGAAGATGCTATATTCACATATATGAAAAATTTAGATAAAATACAAACTTTAGTTATTTCTTAAAAGAATGGTAATGGATATTTTGCCTTTGAGTATGTAAATGTTCTTGCTAGGAACAAGCACTACTTTAATAAGTACAAAAATCTGCACTAAAGCAAAGAAAACAAAAGAATAATTGGAACAATTGTAGTGGTTTTACATCTCCCAATAACTGTACCAAAAACAATAGGACTGGTACACTTAATTCTGGAATAAAGAAAAGTAATTGTGCACTATCCTTTTTTCCACATTAAATTACTACATATCTGGAACTGAAGTTTGATAAATTTCCTAGGTGAAACATTTGTAAGAATAATTTGGAATTTTCTTTCCAAATCTATTTGTATTGGTCACATTCCCATCACTGAGACAAAATTCTTTACACCTGCAATTTAAAGCATGAGGGGTTCATTTGGCTCACAATTGTAAATAACTACAAACTCGTCAATGGACTGGTCCATCAATGAGTATGGTGCCCCATGATCCCAGCACCTCCCAGAAGGCCAGTCTCTGACCACAGGACACTGTGTGGGGACATTTTAGGTCTGAATCAGACCTAAAGCAATATTTAAATGTAACAGACCTAAAGCAATATTTGCATTTTTGGCTCAACTAAAGAAACTCTTATTAACAGAACAAATTAAAAAAAGAATAACAGTTTGTGTGTGTGTGTGTGTGTGTGTGTGTATGTATGTATATGTATATATATGTGTGTGTGTGTGTGTGTGTGTGTTTGTGTCTCATCTGTAACCCTGCTAATTTTTATAGTAATGCTTATAATTTTCTCTAGCTCAAGCTTAAATTGAGCCAGTGAATATTATATTTTAAGAATATAATGAACAATAGACCAGCCTTTGTTGTCTTCTTGTTGTGGCTTTGGTACTGGAGGTAACTAACCCCAGGCCTTTGGGTTAAACTACATCATTAGGCCATTTTATTTTCAGACAGAGCCTAACAGGCTAAATTGCCCAGACTGATCCTCTTGCCTCGGCCTCCTATTGGACTGTGTTTATAGGCATTTGCCACCATTGCCTGTCTCAGCAGTTTTAATCATTAAGTAAATAAAATTTTGTTAAAATTGTAAGAAAGCTGAAAACCATATTTCATGCACAGTTCAGAAAATATATATTAAGATTTTGGATATTTTTTATCTTGTTTGTATTATAGATTACAAATTATAACTTCTAATGAACAAAGCTATCGATACAGGAAAGGGTTGAGTTATCCTAAAATCATAATTATGTTCCTATTATATTTTTGAGCAGAAGTTAATTGTAACACACTGGCTAAGCCTTGTGTAGGATAACGTTAATGATATTATAAACTATAGATGAGCAAACATCAAAATCATTGGGAAAAAAGAACTAGAAAAAGGAAATTTGTTGGTGATTCATTTCCTATCAAGTCATTGCTCTTCTGTACTTCATGGAGATGCACAATGTAAAAATGAGGCCTATCCATGCATATAAGATAAGGCCCATGATGTTTTCTCTTGTCACACTGATATAATTAATTTGCAATATACAATATGCACATGCTTACAAAGATATACATAAAAATTCTCCCTCCTTTATTGCTCCATCATATACCTAGTTAGCATCACCTCAAAGAGGGAGCCAATCTTACTCCTTTCTTGGTATCTGTGATGATTAATTGTGTGTGTCAGTCTGACTGGAAATAGGGCTGACTACATCGCTGTTAAAGTCGCTGTATTATTTCTGGGATGGTGTGTCTAGAAGAGACTCACATCTGAATTGTGTTAAAGCTTATATCTAGGTGTCCCTTCAAACCTCATGCGCTCATAGGCGGGGCTTTGGGGAGGTGACTGGATCACAAGAGGGTGATACTGGATTCTGAGCATGTGATACTGGGTTAGGTTACTAATGTGTTTCTAGCTGGGTGAATTAGTTAGATGCACGAATCCTGGTGGGAAGAGGTGGGCTATTTTAGCTCTATTTCTTTCTAAATCATCTATAGCTATATATATCTGTATCTGTCATCTGTATCCATACATCTCAGGGCAGGGAAGATGGATGTCTGAGGTCAAGCAGGAGAATGAACTTCCCCTTTCTCTACTTCTCTGATCACCCCCTATTGCATTCAGTGAGCCACTCCCTCATCCACTGGGGAGGGCCATCTTTTTTACTTGGGCTACCAATTTATAAATCCCTCCTACTCCCTGAGCACTCTGCTTCCTGGCTGACTTTCCATGACCTGTTTCTCTACTGCTGTGCACCTCTGCCATTCCGCACTGCCTCAGAATCAGCTGACTATGGACTGAAATCTCTGCAAACTGTGAGCCAAAATAGACTTTTTCTCTTTAACTTGTGGATGTTGGGTATCCTGTCCCAGTAATAAGCAAGTAACTAAGATAAATTAGTATCCCAAGTAAAGAAGATGGCCCTCCCACATTTTGAGGGAGGGTGCTCCCTGGATGCATTAGACCGTCAACAGAGAAGTGGTAAAGGGGACGTTCATTCTTCTGCCTGACCTGAGACATCCACCTGTCCTCCCTTCAGACACCGGTTCTCCTTCTCAGGCTTTGGAGCTCAGACAGAAGCCTGAAACAGCAACCTCTCTTTTTAGGTCTCAGGCTCATGGACTCATTGAGTTGGACTACAGACTTTGTATGTCTCCAGATGGCACAGAGCTGATCGTGGGACCTCTCATTCCCATTAGTGGTAAAAGCCAAATTCTATAATAAGTCTCCTCTCCCCTTGTCATATACATGTATAAAGAGGCCTTTCTTTTGGCAATAAAGGAAATACCGGGTTAATTCTCTCAGGTGGTGATGGGAAGGCAAGTAACTCTGGAATAGAAAGGCTTCTTCTCTTAGGAGCGTGATAACTCTTTCCCTGGAAGAGAAGATTCATCAGACTTTTAGAGCCAGTGTTCCGAATTTCATTCATCTTCCCACACTTCCCCGTTCTGACTTACAGCATCCCATTCTTTCCCTGTTAGTACCCTCGGTTTATCAGACATTCTGCATGGCTGTAAGTTTAACTTGGGTTGTGATTCAGCCAGTCCCAGGATGAGGTTCTGTGACTTTTTGGCAGTTTCAGCCCTGCAACTACAGGAAATAAGGCTCTCCCTTAGTGCACACCTATAAATTCTAAGGTCATAAATGTGGTTCTTGAACCAAGGCTTCAAATATCTTTCTTTCACTGTTTTGTCCAGAAACATTAAGCCCAATATCACTTTATTCCTCAGTTTTCAAAAAAAAACTGACCAGAAATGTCACATACAGAATCACTTAACCCCTTTTTTTCTTACTAGTAGTAATCAATATAGATATGATGTGCATCTCTATAAATATTTCATGTGTTATTGCTCAAGACTATCAGTGTTCTCTTTACTACTGGAACTGTAATTAGCATGTTTCCATCTAGTCAAACTAGAGGAGAGGTGATTTGAGATCCCAGAACCAGTAGTTCATTTTAAAAATTCTATTTGTCTAGAGTCACTCTTAGGACTGAAGTCTGTATGATTTAGGACTGTGTGTCAGAGATGCATGTAAATATTTATTATAAGAATCTATTCACATGATTATAGAGACAAAGAAGTTTCATGATCTTCCATCTGCAAGCTGGAGAACTAGGAAAGCCAGTGTTAAATCTGAAGGCCTGGAAACCAGGGTACCACTCTTGTGACCCTTAGCAGCGAGCCACAGAACCGAGAGACTCTGTAAGGGCAGTGTGTGTCTTCTCTCAAAGAGAGAATGAATTCACTCTTCTACCTTTGTGTTTGTTTTGGCCTGGAGTTACTGGATAATGCCCACTTGCGTTGGTGAAGGCGATCTTCACTCAGTCTCTAATGTGAATGCTACTCTTGT
The DNA here is from genome assembly GCA_004027595.1 of Dinomys branickii. Lineage (NCBI taxonomy): Eukaryota > Metazoa > Chordata > Mammalia > Rodentia > Dinomyidae > Dinomys > Dinomys branickii. The sequence goes on along the minus strand of PVLD010018473.1, from coordinate 30,177 downwards.
CCAGTGATACCTCACAATAACACTAAGAAATAATATTTTACCAGTTACCTTGGAATATTTTAGCCCATTCAGAACTGACACATAAATGTAAGCATTATGTTATCTTTCCACAGATTGCTTGTGCTTAGACACTAAGTAATTTCTTTTCCTTCTTCAAAATTTTATATAAATCAAACCATATCACATATAAGCATTACATTCCCACTTTCTAGCCTCAGCAGTCCGGGTTAACCATCACATTTTATTAACAACAAGCTCCTGCATTCCTTTTTGCAACTCCACAGTATTACATTTGTCCAAAGTTCTAGAATTTTTTTTATTATTGGTTCCCTCCCAATGAAAAATTATATTTTTTAAACCTTCTAATTAACACAACTAATTCTAAAATGACTAATAATGTACAAAAATCTGTAAGACCCAGAAAAGGAATTGATGGTTTGAAGTGTATGTGTACTTATTAACTTGGAAATGTATGTGTATTTGTTCACTTTCACATTTGATTATCTTGCCTTCCTTGACTTCTATATGGTTAATAGAGCTGAAAAGAATTGGACCAAAAACCCAGTTTGTGGTATTTCCCTAGAGACTCCTGCCCAAGTTTGCACATATTTATCCGCATGCTCCCTGTGTACGCAATTTATTGTAACCTAATCTCATTTGGTGATTTTCACAGCATTTATCTAACCATGTTGACCGCAAAGATAGCCACTGAAATAGTGGCTCTCTTGTGAAAGTGTCCCTTAATTTTGGATAGTCTCCTTTCCCATTCTTGATTTACTAGATAAATAAATTACATGAATGATATGAGAATTAGCTATTCCCCACTAAGTGACAATATTACAAATAATCATACCCCATGTTGGCAAGGATATGTGAATCTAGTACTTTCAGATACTATTCATTGCAATTAAAACTGGCACAGCCCTTTTTGAAAGCAATTTGGCAGTATGTAGGGAAAAAAACTATAAAGATATTCATATTGTCTGATCTATTAATATCACTTCTGGGAATCTATCCTAAGGAAATGGTACAAAATATGAAAAAGGTCATGTATTTGAAGATGTTGATGAATGTATTATGTATAGTAAAATAACTGTATTACAAGTAACTCAAATGGTCAACAATATATTTATGCCCATACATTTGAATAAAATATACAACCCTTACAAGTAAATATGAGGATTATAGTAAGATGAAAATACATATGCTACAATGTTTCTTGAGGGAGGTGTACATAATAATACACAAGTCCTATCTTAGCTAAAGCATGTACATATGTAACCCTTATTATAGAAGTGTTGTAAAATGGTGGAAAAGCACGATTCCCTCCTAAGTTGTTTAGTTCCAGTTCTCCAGGACACTTGACAACTTTTTGAACTTTAAAAATGGAAAGAACCACAACTATGCTTTTCCATTTTGGCTGTATTGTTTTGCACTGAACATCAGTCATAGCTTTTGGTGGTTCTGGTTTCTTTGCCGCTATTCAGAGATGTATGCTTTCCCCTCTTCCTTATTTGTACAGACGAGTTCATCCCAGATTTTGCCATGGGTGTTATCTTCAAAAGTACTTTCTCATACCCTTCTTATGTCAAAGGTCATCTTAGCCACTATGCTTCCTTTCAAATCCATTCCTCATGAAAGTCTTTCTTTTCCAGAAGGACAAGTTCAAATATGCTGAACGATTGTGAGCTGCTTCCTCCACTTCACACACTAACCTGCTAACATGCTTTCACTGCTCACTAAGCTATTGTCCTGCTAAGCTTTCACTTCCTCAAACCCATAAATGTCAGAATTGTGTATTTAATGTTTTAAAAAAGATGTCATATCTCTCATGATTGATATTCCTTTTTCAGAAAAACTAATTTTAATGGAAGTATTTATAAGCAAATTTTGTAAATAAAATTGAGTTCACCCAATGGGTCTGTCTGCTAATTCTTTAGGAAATTCTGTATTATTTCATTAACTTCAACTCACAGAAAGTTAATGTCTTGGTTACTTTTCTCTCATTGCTGAGACAAAATACCCAACACCCAGAATGAAGGAAGGAAAGGTTTATTTAGCTTACAGTTTGTGGAGGTTTCAGTCCATACTTGGCTGGCTCAGAGGCAGAGTGGCACATGGCAGAGGGCAAACGTTCATGGTGGCAAAAATACAGCAAAAAACAACCAGAGGAAAAGGGAGGAATGGCAGGCAAGCAACCACTTTTTCTCCCTTACCTTGTAAACAGCCTACCCCAACCCAAGGGCGTGTAGCTCTCACACAGTCTCCATGCCCTCCTCTTCCAAAGGCTCAGGATGTATACAAAGTAAGCACCCTGGCTTCCTGCTGAATCACTCAGCCAAATCTCCAGACTCCCAGAGTTGACACAATGTATCAACCTAACAGTTAATATTATGACAAAAATATCATGCATAATATATTTACCAAAATAACTGATATGCCCTAGATAAGATTATCCATAGTAGTCTAGCTTTAATAGATCAAATAATTAAAATATAATGAGAAAAGTACCCTTTTTACATATGAGTTAATTTGTTAATTCCAAGTAAAATAAAAAGGAACAGCGTGAAGTTTACATCTTTCAACACTAACTATGGGAAATGAACATAGTGGCATTATCTCTATTGAAATGCATTTTATATCATAGTGTATCTTCCTATCTTTGCCAGTTGATTATCACATTATCTTTAAAGTATTAAGTTCACAGTTAATTTCCAGAGAGGACAATGAAAATAAAGTGTCATCTCACATTTGAAGCACTATCTTTTGCAATTTTACTTTTGCAGTTTATCTTTGCTGTCAAATGAAATAACTTTGAATTTCTGCATAATAAAGACACTTCCACAGGCAGGGCAGCAGTGAGTGCATGATGCATTTGAAGCCGGGACAGAGGAAGGTGAGGTAACTCTCCCAATGACCTGCTCATGTTGTAGCCTTTGGGCATTGTTTTCCACAACTGTCATTAAAGAGAAGGTGAACTTAAAGAACATGTTTGGTTTTGCTTCTGTGTACTACATCTCCTTGTTCTCCCTGCACTGGGCCCTTTGGGGCCAGCACTGCAAGACCTTTATCTCCTCCCAATCAAATTTCACCCTCAGCTATTCTACACTTCCCACCAATATCTGTTGATAACAAAAATAATTGCTCATCCCTGCATAAAAAATTTTAACAGCTTCCCAACCTATACAAACATATTCATTCAAAATTATATTTATATCTTAGTGTCCATTCTATGGTTAGAAGTATGAATACCATAAAAATTTGGCAAATGAAGTTAGATATTATTTTAATAAATAGGAAAATTGTTTCTATCTCATTAAGCTTTGTATTGAGAATAATGACGGAAAGTAATTCTTGGAATATGAATTTGTATTACATATAGAATTGCTAATCATTTTACAAGCATTATATTATTTAATACTTAGCAAAAATAGCTAGGTGTAGTGGCACATGCTGTAATCCCAGTGCTGTAGGATGCCAAAGCAAGAGGATTGCCGAGATTGAACCAGCCCTGGAAATTTAGTAATTCAGTGAGACTGCCTCAAAATAAAAAAACAAGCTCAGAAAAAACGACGTGGGTTAAATTTTCTAAATAAATAAATAAACAAACAAATAAATAAATCTGACAACAGCATTTCTAAAATTCACAACGGAGTTTTTGATGGTGCTGGAATCCATCAACAGAAACTCAACAAATTTTGCCCCTTTCATTTATTTTCCTTTTGAATGTAGGATTGTTGTTCATCTTTTCCTGTTCCACTGAATAAATTCAATAAAGGAAGCAGAATTTCAAACACATTCCTCTGCATGTTTACATATGGGTATGTGTAAACATATATATGTCTATGTCTACATCAATACACAACAGCCAACCTCACTCACCTAAGATATTGGCTATAATATCTTCCTTTTATTCATATCTTTCCTTGTATATAGAAGTAATGGAAAACTTGGAAAGCTGTTAAAAATCTTTTAATAAAGATATACACTATTGTCTTAACTATCGCTTTGTGTTGGAGAGAAATCTCAAAATTTGAGGAAGAATACACAAAAGAAAGAATGATCTCAGCATGGCCATCCCTGAAGAGTGCAGCAATGGGACAGGAGGAGATGCAGAACTACACAAGCAAGCAGAATGTGTGAAACTTCATCTGTACTCATGATAACCCTGGCAATCATGGACAGGGCTATGGCCCAAGCAAGTCCTCCAGAGTATGTGGAATACTGTACTGTAATATATACATGTAGGAAAATTAAAAACTTAGAATTTGTGTACCTTAAACTTATATTCGCATTTCTTTAGTATTACTTTAGTTTTATGAATCCCTTTTTGTATGTGTACATGGAGGAGTCAGTATGTGTGCTGTGCATAATTGTGTATCTTAGTGGGACTTCACAGCTACATGGATATATCTTTTAGAAATTACAGGTAATCTCAGAAATCTAAAAAATTAGGAAATACTTAGTACCTACATGACTGTGAAATTATATTATGATTCCAAGAACCTAATTTATTAACATTGGAGTAAATCACAAAAATAATTTGTAAAATATCGAGTGGAAGATTTTTAAGTAGTTTATGTGGAAAATACATATTTGGCAAATAAATGACATATATTCATTTAAAAATAAGTACTCTGTAATTAAAAATCTTTAGATATTTCTTACACATTTTATTCAAATGTTATTTTTCAACAAATTATTTTGTTCAAAATGGACAAATCTACATTACAACTAAACTAACACCATTGACTATTTGGATACTACATGCATGCAGTGTGTAGTTTTTTAAAATGTCACATGCCTGTGATAAAAACAGCAGACATGAATGTATGAAAAGTTTTCTAAATAGAGATGAACAACTTATTTTCTTTTTTAGCAACATTCAATAGAATATGTTTTTCAATCAAATGCATTTGTTTTCACTGAGTAATATTTGTAATGATGAGCCATTGTCTCCCTTGAGTGTTTATTCATTTATTTGTTTCTTTTGCTTATCTTTAAAAGAAAATAACTCAAAATTATATAGCTATAATTGCAGTTATAAATGCCATGGTAGTTGTTTACTGTACTATTCTAGGGACTTGAGAATATAGCAGTGAGAAGAATGAACCCCGTGTCCTCCCAGAACTTAGGTTCTAGGCGAAAGAAAGAGCTACAATAGATAAACAGTACCACACCTCAAAGTGTGCCAGAAGAAAACCAGGACATGCAAAAAGCCTGATAGATGAGGTGAAAATATATTTTCAGCAGAGCAGTTAAGAAATATTGTTAGAAGACGAAATATCTGAGTGGAGAAACTTGGGTTATGTGAGGGCTGAGCCACGTGTGTATCTGGAGAAGTCTGCAGACAGAGTTGCTGTGGAAAGAGTGAGTCTGGTGTGTTAAAGGCACCTCAACAATCTGGTCTGACCAGAATGGAAGGAGTGAGGAATAGGGAACCCAGGTGACGTTGAAGAGGCTATCAGAGTCCTTTAATGAGCTTTTTATAGGCTAAGGAGAGGATTTCGGTGTTTGTTTTATTAAAGGGTTTTGAATGGGAAAGTGGAGTGCTATTCCCTGGCTTCCATATACAGGACTGGTCATAGGAAATGAGTCAAAGCCTGTTTTCAAAGCTGGAGAGTTATAATGACTTTGGAGACCTGAATTAGAAACTTCTCTGCTATGTTCATACACTGCCTCACTTTTCACTTAGTATTTTATATAAGGTCACTGGCCGTTACCAAGGTGCTGTAGACTCACATGGGAGCAATTTTGTGCATTTGCAGGTTATGCGCATATTACTTTTCTTAAGGCTACATATTAATGATTAAAACATTAAAAGATTTAACTACATAAAAATTAAGGATACTAATTACCATTTTCTTCTTTTCACCTCCTTAAATTTAATTCTCATTAAATTCCCATTTAATTTGGCTACTTATCAATTTACATATGTTCACTGCCCCATTTGGTTATAATTTGCTGATCTGGAAGTACTGAAAGGAGATATATGTTGTAGGCATATCCAGAATCTACATACCTAGATTTATTTTGTTTACTTTGCAAGGCTTGTGGTCAAACGCAGGGCCTTGAGTATGCTAGGGAAATGCTGTGCCACTGAGCTACAAGTATTGCTCTTACACACCTAGACTTTTAAACCATTGAATCAGCTTAGAATCAGAGACACAAAAGATAGAAGTCTAATTCAAAGTAATTTAGAAGAATTTATTTCCTTACAAGCCTGGGCACTCCATAAAGTAAATTCACATATGTCAGGATCAAATTTTAGGGTTTTATTTGTCTACGTAACAATGGATGTGATGATATGTAGATATTTCTCTTTACCCCGAATCCTTATATTCTGCTTACTTCTGCTTAACTTCATTCTGGGACTTATGTTACCTATTATACATAATGCCTAATATCTATTACATAATGCCTATAGTCTCTCTTTACATAATCTATATTATGTAATGTCCCTGGATTGTATGGTGCAGCAGCAACGGAAAAATTTTAACAATATTTGATTCAAAGAAAGGTCATGTGTATAATCCATCTACTGTTGTTCACTTGCAACTTTCTTAACTTTGAATTTTTTTCAAATGAGAAATAAAACAAAAAAATAGACATGGCAGGAATTAACACACTGAAGTAGTTAGATGTAGATGCTAATATGGGTGTTACAAGATAAATATGTATTTATTATTTTTATTGAGATAAAAATCAACCTTGAAAAACTATATAAAGGTGATACAACAGATTGGAAAAAGAAACATTAAAATTCCAAATTGAAGCTGCAATAATTGAAAGTAGGAACCTACGGAATAAGTCTAACAGCAGATTATACAACAGGAGGTGGAAAAGGGCCAGATGAAACAATGATTGTTACATAGAGATATAAAAACAACTGTAAGGTAGAAATAGTTGGATTACCTTACCTGCACTTAACTGAAGTTGCAGATGTAGAGGAGGAAAGAGGCTAAAGTAATATTTTATGGAATAATGCCTGAAAAACTCTCACAACTGTTTTGAAAGCTCAGTCTAAATATCATAGAGTCCAAAAGACCACAGTAAGTTAGGAAAAAGAAAGTAAATTATAGTTATATATCATACTTCAATTGTAGAAATAGAAAAAGGAGAAAAATACATTTTCTTCAATAGTTGGATTTTAGCACCATTAATACCAGTGGAAACCAGGAAACAGTGAAATGTTGAATTCATTGTACCGAATGAAGGTACACTGATAGCAGAGATATTCTTGACATGAGAAATGGAATAAAACCAGTTAAAACCTAAAATATTCTAAGTTTGTCACTAGCAAACCTGCATTAAAAGAGTCACTTTGTGTAATATCATCCCAAAGAGGCAGGAAGCAATGAAGAGCAACGAAAGTGATGAAGGTATGATGAAATCTAAGTGTAATTTGGGCTCATAAAGTAATACTGAAATAGAGTAAGGTGAATTGAACGATTAAAATACATAAGAAAAAATAATATGAGTCAAGGGAAACTTAAATGAAGTTAAACTGGTTCTTTGGCCCATGAATTTTCTGAAGAGGAACATAAAACTTGGATAAGTTAAGGATGCATGCTGTAATTTCTAGGTAAATCAAAGAAAACAGACAACTATTTAATAAAGGTGAGGAAAAGTATAATGCTAATTCAAAACAGCAATCTAAGAAAAGATCAGAAATATGAGAGAAACTGTTAATTTTGTCCAATGGAAACAAATAGGAAACATAGGATGACACAGTCACACCAAATATTTTGATAATAACATAAAATGCAAACTGATTAAATGCCTCATTTAAAAGATAAAGATTGTCAGGCTGTATTTCAAAAATTCAACTGTAATCTGTTTTCAAAGGAATACCTTAAACAAGAGGATTTAGAAAGTTTGAAAAAAAAGGCATGAAAAAGAGTATCGACCCTGACACGGATTCTGACTGGGCAGTGACTGCTGATCCTGACTGGCCAGTGACAAGTGTTTTCAAATTAGTCCATTACTTTAGGCACGGCTACTTGTAAGTGTTGAAAAGCTGTAAACTAGCAGGTTAGTATTAATATTTTAATGTGATTTATGATAAAATGTAAAATTTAATCCACATAATATACATAAAGAGATTAAAATTGTGCAAAGACTAGGCCTAAGAAATAGCACTAAACCACTGCTACCATTCTGTTCTAGTTTTATTTTATTCGTATGGAATTTTTTTCTTTCTCTTCTCATCTCTTAGAATATACCCTGTTGCATTAAACAATGTCTGACTGTGATGATCTGCAGAGTAGTTAATTTGCTAATGCTGCAGTATCTTACATTTATCACATTTGATTTTCCTCTCATTGATGGAAAAGCCAATTACCATCACTTTTGCCCTTTATAATGGAATCTTACTGAATTAACCTTTTGAGCTATCTTGTTATACATTTTTTGTCTGGTTCTTCCCCATTTTTTATAGGTAGGGTCTGTATCTCAATCCTTAATCATAGTTAAATACATGACTATGATCTAAATAACCTTATGTAAAAGGTGAGAGACTGTTGTTTGCTATCAACACATTAAACCATTAATAGAGCAGTTTTTAATTTAGACATGGATATCTGCCCATAAAAAGATTAAGGAGGATAGTTTGGTTCTAAATTTAGTCTGGATCTCCCAATTTAAGGGACTATGAAGACTTTCCTCTAGGAGATCGGGCACAATGCCCCTTCCATGTATACCATTCAGTTTATTTTCTTACCTGGTTAAGCCAAGTAGAGATTACCATTCTTACTGCACAGGTTATAGGCTGGCAGTAGGGCCTTGATTGGCTTGGAACTGTGCGTATGTGGAAGGCAGTCTCTACACTTGTGTCTGTGAATCAATTTCTTTTTATCTCTGTGATCTTGATGGATGCATAGCAAGTTAGCCTCCCCAACAGGAAGTATCCTTCCTTTGATCTGTCAAAGCTCAGGGCACTTGTAGTCCCTTAGTTTTTTTTTTTTTTTTTTTTTTTTTTTTGCTGGTTTTCCCCTTTGGCCAAAGAAAAATGTGCATGTGTTTTTTGATTGCTCTTCCAAAATCCCAAAATGTGTTAAGAATACCCATTCTCACTCTGCACCAACAGTAACAGGCTTTGTCATTAGGGTAACTCTCAGTGAGATCATATCCTGTTACTAGCATCACAGGCTGAGGGGTTGGGTGTTCTTAATCCTTCACATAAAAAAATCATGCACAATGTTTGAGTGAGGTGTTTTTGAACTGATATATCTGTTTGAACTGAGCTTAGCAATGAACATGGAAAAATGTTTTCTACTCATGTATATATAAGTGCTGGTTACCATTTGTTTTCAGATTTAAAATATTGAAAAATGAAGTTTTTTCAAAAAGAACTTTTGGGTAAATTTACCTAGATGCTAAGGAATCAAAATGTCTCTTGGCATGGGAGAGAAAATTGCTCAAAGTGTGTCTGTGCCCTCTAGTAATTTAAGCTGGCTTCCTAGCAGCAGCAGGCTCAGCCAGCCACTCACTAACATGTGCAATTTGACATTCACTTGTGTGAGCATTAGAAGCTAATGGATAGGTGCTAATGTGCTCTTTAATAAATGCTTCTCTGCTTGTATATGTTAACTAGCTTCTCTGATAAAGATGTAATTTGTTCCAGGAGGTGATGTGCCCCTCATGGTTTTGCCAAGGTTGTTTGTGTAGAATAGATCTATGGATTTATTTTGTTGTTTTAAAAAGCCAAAAATATTCAGAAGTGTGAACAAGCATTCATTTATCATTTTAAATCATCATTTTATGAACAATTCATATTTCATCTCAGTTTGCTTGTAAACAAGGCACACTTTTATATGTGAACATTTTCCCCCTCTGTGTGGTAAGGTTTGGATTGCTAAAATATTTCAGTACATTTATATTGACTAAAATTATGAGTATTTTATATTTTAAAGCTCTTCAGATTTCTGAACTTCTTTTTGCTCATGAATAAAGTCAGTGGCATTCTGCCTAAATTATATTGATATATAAGCTCACATCCTAATCAAACTCAAATCTTCATGTGCGCTATCCATTTCCAATTAGAGATCTTTCATGACTCAGTTCAGTGTATCCATTAGATTGTGACATATCTTCAGAACAAGAATACTTAATAAGTTATATCTCTTAAACATCATTAGAATAAATCATGCATAATTAGTAAGAAACCTCTTATGATGGTGTGATATATATATATACTTTGATTTTTATGCTTAATTGAAATATTTATTAAAGTACCTTGAAAATATAAAGAACTCATTCTACATAATAATATGTGTGCCAGAGAACAATACAAATGATCTTTTCTCCAGACTAACTCATAGTTACAATCTCTTTTAATACCATACTAATTGTAAATCCACCTGTTATAAAGATGGTCCTGGAAAGTATCATTAATATAGACACAAGATGAAGTGGAAATCAATATCATATAGACCTATTATGTTCTGTTTAAATGTCAATAGAAAATACTGCAGTCTTAGGTTGGTCTCTTCCAGAGTACATTAACCAGTGATCTATGGTATGATATTTGGTTTTCTGTGAAAAAGACAAAATAACCATAGCCTAACCCTAATTTCATTATCCTCTGCTTTGTATTTCCTGTGTTTTTCATGGGCACTTGAGAAATCTTCACTGATCAAACTTTTCTTTTCAAAAATGAGGAGACATATCATCTTACCTGGCTAAGAAAACTTTGAAGAGGATCAAATGAGATATGTGTACCTTAAAGTCTTAGACTTGAGACCATGATATAAAGAGAAATATGTCAGCACACAAGCCTAAACATCCATAGTTCCCCTTACATGAGAATTCTAAAAATAAATAAGGAACAAAATAAAAAATAGATAATAAGAAATAAGGACCTCTTTCTGAAATGGGAAGAGGAATGAGAGACGGAGGGAAGGTGAGAGATGGGAGCGAAAGGGGATGGAAAAAGAGTTGAGGAAAAAATTGAAAATAGACCCTTTGTAAATGGGAATGGGGAAGGAGCAGGACAGATGGAAGGAATAGGGGATGGAAAAAGAATTAAGATGGATTATGTAGACGTACCAACTCCCTACAATAAAAGTAACCATAATTTACTGCCAACATGTATTGATAAAAAATCTTATACTGGTAGAATAGAGTATTTATAATTTTCTCCCTTGTATTGATTTTGGGCTTGTCTTGCTCTTCATTTCTAGAAGCTTAAGGTGCAACGTTAGGTTATTTATTTGTGTTCACTCTGTTTTCCTGATGTGAGAATTCCCTGCTATAATTTTCCCTCTTAGGGCTACTTTCATTGCATCCCTCAGGTTTTGGTACATTGTGTCTACATTTTTGTTTAATTGTAGATATTCTTTAATTTCTTTAATTTCATCTGTGACTTGTTGGATTTTCAGGAGGCAGTTACTTAATTTCCATGTGTTTATGGAGTTTTTGTGGTTTCTTTTGCCATTAATTTCCAATTTCATTGCACTATGGTCTAATAATATGCATGGGATAATTTCAGTTCCTTTGCATTTACTTAAGCATGTTCCTTAGGCTAGCATGTGGTCTATTTTAGAGCACATCCCATGTGCAGCTGAGAAGAATGAGTATTCTGATAATGTTGGGTAGAACACTCTGAAAACATCTACCAAGTCAGTCTGTTCACAGGTTTGGTTCCGCTCTGATATTTCTTTGCTGATTTTTGTTGAGTTGAACTATCTCTTTGTGACAATGGGGTGTTCAGGTCTCCCATTACAATTGTGTTATTGTTTATTTGATTTTTCATGTCTATTAAAAGTTGTCACAGAGTTGGGTGCTCCTGTATTTGGTGCATACATTTTTATGATTGTTACGTCTTTCTCTTGAAGTTTTCCCCTAACTAGTATGTAGTGACCTTCTTTATCTCTTTTGATCATTCTTGCTTTGAAGTTCACATTGTCTGAAAACAGAATAGCTTCCCTTGCTTTTTTGTGGGTTCCTTCACATGAAGTATTATTTTCCATCCTTGACTTTCACTCTTAAATTTTCCTTTGAGCTAAATGCATTTCTTCTATATAGCATATTGTTAGATCTTGTTTCTTGGTCCATTCCACTGGTCTGGTTTTTTTTATTATTGGTAAACCGAGGCCATTTACATCAATGGTTATAACTGATATGTATCAGCTTATCCTTATAATATTATTTTCCTACCACTGATTCTCCACTTTTCCTCTGTGTAATTGCTTGCTTTGCCTGGCGGTTTCTTTCTGTTGTTGTTCTTGGAATTGTGACCATTTTTATCTCTATTTATAATATCTTTCCATACTCTTTGTAGGGTTGCTTTGGTGGTCATGAATTTCTTCATTTGTTCTTTAGCATGGAAGTATAGTATTTCTCCATTAATTTTGAAAGTTAGTTTTACAGGGTACATCAAACAAAGAAGTTGTTTTCTTTCAAGATTTGAAATGCTTCACTCCAAGTTCTTCTTGACCTGATGGTTTGTGTAGAGAAGTTTGCTTTAATTCTGATAGCTTGTCCTTTATAGGTGAACTGTTTCTTTTCTCTCTCAGCTTGCATATTGTGTTCTTGTGCCAAATTTCTTGTATCTTCATCATTATATATCTGGGTATGGATTTATTTTGTTCATGGCTAATTGGAGTTTTACATGCCTCACTTATATATATATCAGATTCTGTTCCCATGTCTGGGAAATGTCCTATTAACCCTGCAAATAATCATTTTATCTCATTTGTGATAATGCTTACTTTGTCATTGACACCTATCACTTTTATATTGTTTTTCTTGCATCATCTTGTAGCTGTTGAATTGGTATTTCTTGATCCCTTTTTATTTTTAAGAGATCTTTCCTTTTCTAATCACTAGTCATGAACTTGTCTTCAAGGTCTGAAAGTCTATCTTCAGTTTTGTTCAAGCAATTTTGTTGGCCTTCAGTGAAATTTTTAAATTTCTGAATATCTGTTTGAATCTGTTTCCTACATTCTATTTCTTCCTATATAGATCTTTCACAATTTCCTTCATTTTTCTATTGCCCTCTATTTTTTATCTATCTCTAAATCTTCTGACCATTTCCTTTATGATAGTGGTTATTTTATTTTCTACCTGAGAGATTATTTCTGATCTGATTTCTTTTATAGTCTCATGTATTTCTTTCTTTACTTCAGTTAGTATCATTTCAGAAACGTCAGGTGTGTGTCTTACAATTTCCTCTCTTTCATTTTCTCCTGGACTTATTCTGGGTGGGCTGGGATTCTAAGATTCCATTTTGCTTCTGTATTTTCTAATTTTCTATTTCAAAAATTTTTATTTTGCTTTTTGTGTTGATACTTGTAAGTTTTTGTAGTATCACTAGTATCAAGTGCTCTCTAGGAAAAGTCTGTTCTTCAGGGACGTCTTCTGTGTATAGGAAGTTCTTGGTTTGTGTCTGTCATAAGATCTTACATTCCCATTTAATTAAGAGTGAGATATTGGTGTCTATTTGGCTCAGTCCCATTCTCTGGTGCTAGGCTGTGGTGAGTTTATTACCCTAGAGCTTCAGAGTATTGTTACAGAAGGGAGAACAACTGATTACAACAGATATGACATCTTAGGTAAAGTAGCATAATTAGCAATGACAATAGCATCAAACATAATTTAAAAGCTAAGAAACTGTGGTAACTATTAATTTTATACCTTGAACCATAGGAGCAAAGTCTGGTATAACAGAATTGTTCATAAATTGGGAGCTTGTATACAAAGCTATCCCCTTGGTAGAGTGGTTTTACCCTGTGGTGGAGAAACTTAAGAAGGATAGTGGGTAAAACAAATACAACTGAGAAGAAAGTAGAAGAAAGACTGTAGCAAAAGGATGAGAGACTAGGGAAGAGGGCAAAAGAGAGGCAAAAGGAATAAGAAAGGGATTATCTGAACTTGTTCCCTGGGTTTGGGGAATGGGACTAGTTTTCTGTGGCTGGAATTTTCCCCAGCCTTTTAGAAAAGAGAAGAACAGATAAGACAAGCGAAAAGCAAAAGAAAGAAAGACAGAGAATAGGTATGGTCCTACCTGCCTCTTTCTATTCTGTGAGTCTTTGTCCCCAAGCACGGCGCTGGTTCTCCTGACTTACCGCCTGTTGGCTCACACTGTTGTTGTTGTTTCAGCCTTCTCTGCCCCACTAGTCCTGGCTTTCTACTCTATGCGCCCTAGCTGGGGCCCTACTGTACTGCTGGCGTTCGCTCTTGTCTTTGGAGTTCCCGCGTGGTTCGCCTCAGTCATGGCGGCAGTGAGATGAGGGCCATTCTCTGCACTTCCCCACCTGGATTGTAGTGGCAGCCATGGGGGGGGTCGTCCACATATAGTATTATGAAACTCAAAATGTGTTTCCTTTCTTGTGCCTTCATTTAATTCGACAAGCAGCACAGAATTAACTCTGTTTCACAGTCTGAGGTATTCACGATTACATCTTGTCTTCGTGTTTACTTCTAAGGCAATAAGTTTATGCAGGGAGAAGATCTTTTGAAAATCTAATGATAGTTTTACTTTCACAAAAATGTTCCCCTTGACATGAATTGGTGATATACACTTTGAAGCATTGCTAATCATTATCTCATATTGCAATGTCTATTTTATACAGTTTATTTCTTGATAAAATGCAAATGTTTTTTCCACATCTATCCCTTTATATGTTTACGTCATTTGTCATAGCGGGAGAAGAACTTTTCACATTTAGCTAAAATGTGGAACAAAAATTAAAACTTTGCTGAATTTCTATGAGAGTTATGCTTTTTACTAGCATTGTGATAAACGAGATTGGAGAGGTGAGCAAGGTAGGATGTGGCTGCAAAAAGATACCATTAGACTCCCCCACTTGGCAGGAGATTTAAGGAATGAACACCTAAGATATGAAAATGTGTGTATAATAAAAACCACAAAAGCTACATTGGGAGGTTGTCTTAGTCACTCTCCTCCTCTCTGCACCTACACCTTAAAGTGAGAGAGGTTTATTTTGGCTCACTATTTTTAAAGAATTCTATCCATACTCAGCTGGTTCCCAAGTAGCAGGGTCATTAAAGGGCAGAAGACAGCAGCTCAGGTTATGGTGACCAGGAAGCGGAGGGAGAAGATGGGGAGATACCTCCTTCCAAATCACTCCCCCAGTGACCTTCCTCTAACTGGGTCCTGCCTCCTAACAACACATGCAGCTGCTGAACTCTTAGTGAATGAACATACCGGTGAATGTAGCAGCCCGTGATCCAGTCATCTTCCAGAATTCCTGCACATGAGAATTTGAGGGGGCTGGCATTCTATATCAAAACCATTACAGAAGTGGACATTGGCTTCACAAAAACTTTACCATAGGATTGTCACACAGCACAGCATTTCTTGGTTTATAATAGGCAATTGAAAAATAGTTGCATAAATCCCACTTTTTGCTATCTCTTTTAAAGAATGACTTAAAGCACCTAGCAATCACATACAGTACTTGCTATGTAGCACATCTGTGGAACAGATAGGCTACTTTTTACTTTACGTCTGCCAATAACCCACTCGACGCTGGCTAGACCACCACGCATCATTGCATCACTCTCCATCAGAGGGCCTGCTCTCAACCCCCACATGGGGCAGGTTGTACCTCTTCAGAGGTCACTGTCTTAGCTAGTAATATGTTTAATTTGGAGGTGAATATCCAGCTTCCTTATCTCCAAATGAAGATACATCAAACATATATTCGTTTTCTTTTCAAGCATTTCTCAGCTAGACTCTAGGCCAAGACAGTGTGCGACTTACCCAGGAACATGCCCTGGACTGCCATCCACTTCTTTTCATCTCCCTTCTGCACTTCCTGTGGGTGCTTCCTGAAGTCTACTCTTCAGTGAGCTATGTGCACTCAAATTCTCATCACACAGTCTTCTTACAGTAGAACCCAAACTAAAATAACATCTTCTCCACAGTTCTAAGGGCACAAGCCAGGGGGAAATCATCATATGATTACTGATGTGACAAGCTGGTTCAACTTGTTGTGCACATATCTTTTAAACAATTTTCAATTTTTTTCAATTTTGAGCATAGGCATTACAACTGCTTCATTTTCCTAGACCACTATAGATTTAGTGAGGGGATATCGTAGGCTGAGACGAGTAACAAAGGGAGCAGCTCGGATTATTTCGCTGTGAAGCAGATAGGCATTTCTTGGGCAATGTGTATATTTATGTCAGAGGAGGGAGCAGAGCATTCGAGCTATCCCAGCCTTGTTCCAAACACAAATGTGCATTGTGTATATGGTAGAGAGTCTAGATATCAATTCAGCTACCTGTGATACCGGCAGAACAGACAAATGGGTATATCAAGCTTTACACAGCAGTATCGACTAATGGGGCATAGATGGCCTTTGGATAAAGAGAAGGAAACGTCAGGCTGCTTTAACTCTGCCAGCACCACAGAGTCCTGTTGCTTTTAGTGGTCATTTTAGGAAACACATAAAAAGTAGGTGCACTTCCAGAACGGCCAGACCAAAAGGGTGTAGTGCACTTCTTACAAGCAAAATAAAAAAGTCTACCTTCTTACTTCCCCAAAAAAGCTTTTATAGCCTCAGTGAGTGGCCACACCACAATTTTAAATGGTTATGTATTTCATATTTACAACATAGCATCCATATTTTCATAAAATTTCAAAGATCAGATAAAGAAAAACTTGAGTCACCACAATTATATAGGCATCAATGTTTAATGTGATTTTTTTCATGAAAAGTTATTGCTTCTTATACATGAAGGGGTTGCAGAATTTTTTTCTAAAAACAATTCTACAGTTTTGAACCAGAAGTTATTTTATTTAAAAAGGAGAAAACTTATTTTCAAAATTCCTGAAAAATGAGCTTTCACTTTGCAAAATAGAATTGATTTCAACATAAAAATATAAAATTAATATTAGAAACTGAATAAAACTTGGTGAAACTTTGTGAATATAAAGATCAGTTCATTATCCCATGTGATAAACTTTTTTCAATTTTCTTTTTAATTTTAAAGAGACAATACAAAAACAATGATACAGAATTTCAAAAAAGATAGAATAACAATGGTTAGTACATTGCTTATTATTATCTTCAAAGTGGCTCCTCAGAATGTAAGACATTAGCATGAAATATTGATCAAATAATTTAGGCACAAACCCTTATTTTCAATGAACTAGTAGAAATTAGTAATATAGTCTCAATTATTTTTTTCTTTTTCTCTTCCTTCTTTTCTCCTTCCTTCCATCCTAATTACTCTTTCCTTTTGAACAATTGCTTCCCATTTCCCAATATCTACTGTGCATGTTGGATCTTACTTACTCTTTTAGCCTCTTACACTATGGAGAAAATATGTTGTTTACACATGTGAGGCTGATTTTATTTCACTTACGAGTATGGTCTCAAATTGTATCCATTTACCTATAAAAGTCTCAAATTTATCCTTCTTTATAGCTGAGTAGTACTCTATAGCATCAAAATACAACATCATTTTTATCCATTCCTTGGTTGGTGCACATTTGGGTTGTTTCCAAGATTTAGCTATTAAAATCTGTGCTGCTGTAAACATGGGTGCCCATATGTAGCTGTGGTATGGCTTTTTTTTTTTTTTTTTACTGAGAAAATACCCAGAGGGGAATAGCTGGGTCAAATGGGACCTCTAATTCTAGTTGTTTGACTAACATCAACACTGATTTCTACAGTGGTTGCACCAGTCTACATTCCCTCCAACAGTAGAGAAGAGTTCCTTTTTCCCCACAGCCTGTCCAGAATTTGTTATTAATAAATTTATTGATGACATCCATTATTTTGCTGGTGAAATGGAATGTCAATGTTGTTGTTTTAATTTGCATCTCTTAAATGACCAATGTTGTTGAACATTTTTCCATGTATTTATTTGCTATCTGTATTTCTTCATCTGAGAAGTGTATATTCATCTCAGGTGCCCATTTTTGGATTGGGACTTTAAATTTGGGGGATCTGATTTTCTTTCAGTTCTTTATATGTTCTAGATAGATGTCCTTTGTCTGAGTGACTGTTGACTAAAAGTTTTTCCCACTCTGTGGGTTGCCTTTTCACTCTTTTGGTGATTTCTTTTCATGTGCAAAAGGTTTTCAATAAGATGAGATCCAAGTTGTTGATTCTTTGAAGTATTACCTGTACAGTTTGCATTTTGTTCATGGAGTCTTTACCCACACCTATGTCTTCAAGATTTCTGTCTACTTTCTCTTCCAGTAGTTCAATGTTTCTGTTTTAATATTTAGATCTTTGATCCATTTTGACTGTAGGTTAGTGCATGGTGATAGATACCAGTTTAATTTTAGTCTTTGGCATGTAGACAGCCAATTTTCCAGGACCATTTATTAAAGAGGCTATCTTTTTTTCCAGTGAACATGTTGGGCCCCTTTGTCAAAGATAACGTGGCTGAGTGTGTTTGTAATTGTGTCTGCATCATCTTATCTGTTCCACTAAACCTCAGGTCTGTTTTTTTTGTTTTGTTGTGTTGCGTTTTTTGTCAGTGCCTTGCTGATTTTTATCACAGTAGCTTTGTAGTGTAATTTCAGTTTGGGGTTATGGTGCCTCCTGCCTTGCCTTTGTTGCCCAGGAATACTTTTGCTATTCTAGGTCTCTTGTGCTTCCAAATGAATTTTAGGAATGTTTTCTCTGGTTTTGTGAGGTATGCTACTGGTATATTGATCAGGATTGTAATAAATCTGTATAACAGTTTTTGGAGTTGGCCATTTTCACAGTGTTGATTCTTTCTCTCCATGACCAAGGGATACTTTTCTATTTTCTGATATCCTATTCAATCTCCTATAATTTTCAATGTATAGATATTTTATTTTCTTTTGTTAGATTGACTCCTAAGTGGATGTGATTGTGAAGAGTGTGGTTTCCTAATTTGTATTGATTATCATTTGAATTTCCACACGGTCTGGAGCAATTTCACCCTTTCCATTCCTCAATGCATGTATTTGAGTCTTTATGTTTTCGATAAAGTTGGCTAAGGTTTATTAATTCTGTTTATTGTTTCAAAGAACCAACTCTTCATTTCATTGATGCTTTGTATTGTTTTCTTAGTGTCATTTGCATTAATTTCTGCTCTGATATTTATAATTTCCTCCCTTGTTTGGGCTCTGGGCTCTGGGCTCATCTTGCTCTTCTTTTTTTAGAAGATTGCCTTGCAACACTAGGTTATATGTACTCTTTCTGTTTTCCTGATGTGAAAATTCATCGCTATGATTTCCCTATTAGGACTGCTTTCATTGTGTCTTACAGGTTCCGGAATTTGCTTAAGCATGTCCTGCAGGCTAGTATATGGTCTGTTTTAGAGCACACCCCATGTGTAGCTGAGAAGAATGTGTATTCTGATTATTTTAGTTGGGACACTCTGAAAACATCTGCCAAGATCATTTGTTCACAAGTTTGATTCAGTTCTGATATTTCTTTGTGGAATTTTTGTCTGGTTGGTCTATCTCTTTGTGAATTGGGTGTTAAGGTCTCCCATTACATTACTCTTTTTTGCATCATCTTGTAGCTGTTGGATTGATTTTTCATGATCTCTTTCTATTTTTAAGATATGTTTCTTTTCCTGAATATTGCCTACAATTCTTTCTTCACAATCTGATATTTTATCCTCTCCTTCATTGAATCTGTTTCATATACTTTCAATGGAGGTTTTAACCTCTAGGATTTCTCTTTGGATCTGTTGGATGGATTCCATTTCTTTCCTATGATGGGCTTTTTTGTTTCCATCATTTTCTAAACTTACCTATTCTTTTATCTGTGTCTTCTGTAATATCCTGGATTTTAAGCATCATTTCCTTTTGTATCTTGGATATTACCTTCTCTATAGCCTTTCCTACTCACATTTTCACTTTGGTTGCTATCTTTTCAGCAAGTTGCAGTGTTCAACTTCCAATTTCTCCTATCTCATTACATTCTGCACTTCTTTCCTGGGAGGGCTGCTTTTCTGGGGTTGCATTTTGCTTCTAGGTCTTGTCATTTTCTATTTTCTCTTTTTGTATTTCATTTTGTTTTCTATGCTGATGCTTGTTGATTTCCTGTGATAGCTTTATCACTAGTACTGAAACTTCCCTAGGAGATGTCTATTCTTCAAGGATGTCCTCTAGAAGTAGGTGGTTCCTTATAGCTATTCCAAGAACCTACCTTCCCAATTTGTAAAGGATGCATAGTTACTATTTGGTCCAGTACTCAATCCTTTGGTACTGGGTTGTGATGGTTATTATGAACCCATACAATCACAGCATTATCATACAGGGTAGAACAACTGATTGTAACATGTATGACATATTGGCTAAAGCAGTACAGTTAGTAATAACAATAGTTTCAAGTACAATTTAACTACTGAAAAATTATGATAATCATTATTCTGTTACCTCCACACAGGGGCAAACTGTAAAGTTATATAATGAAATCAAACATATATCATGTACTTAAATGCAGTGCTTTTCTCCTCATGGAGTGCTTTTACCCTTTTGTGCAGGGCGGGAGGGGTTGGTATGGATAGGGGACAGGATAAAGTGATAAATATGTCAAATAAAAGAGTCAAGACAGGAGGTTAAAGGATGATCGCCTGAGGTTTGGGAAGCTGGAGGACAAAAGAGGGAAAGAATGAAATAGAATTTAACAGAGTAATTAGAACAGGCAAAGATAATGTTTACTCACTTGAAGTTTAAATTCAAAATTAGTTGAGGAAAGAGAACAAGAGGATCCAACAAGATAGGCAAGAAACATAAACAGTGAAATAAGAAGGGAGTAAAAGAAGGAGAATGGAAAAGAAAGAAAGAAAGAAAGAAAAAGAAAGAAAGAAAGAAAGAAAGAAAGAAAGAAAGAAAGAAAGAAAGAAAGAAAGAAAGAAAGAAAGAAAGAGGAAAAAAGTAGAACCAAGAAAGAGAAGAGAAAAAAAAATCCAGAAGCAAAAATAACTACAAAATAAAAGACAAAACAGGACAACTTCCAACCAGACAGAAAGGGTTGGCCAGCCAGACAGACAAAGGAGAATAAAAGTGGTAAAATACCTCTGGTATTTACAGTTCTGTGATGGTATCTGTTTCAGATCCCTGAAGTGTGCTGTGCACTCCAGCCAAGTTTTCTGTGGTAACTGTGCTGGGTATGGAGCTCATGTTGGCCTCTGGATGTTGGGTCTGAGACTGGTCTTCTGTTGGCAGAGCTCTCCAGAGCCCAACTGCTGCTGGCTCCTTGCTGCAGCTTTAGACACTGCAGATTGCTGGTTTCACTGATTACTCCTTGTGCCTGGGACCTGCTCTCCTGGGTCTGGGGGGCTCTGGTCAGAAGCCTGCATATACACAGTTCCATGGGCCCCACAAGTCTAGAAGTAATATAGCATTTGTTTATAATTCTTTATAAGATAAATAATTCAGATCCTTACTGAACTTCTCTAACTTAGGCCCTTATTTTATGAGGAAAATTAATGTTTATAAGGTGGAAAATATCCAACTTATATTTTTCACACTGATTTTCTATATGAGATTTTAAGTTATTTTTTAAATTCATTAAGATTGCATAATTATAAGCTTAACATTTGTTGATCTTTATTCTCTTTGTGTTCAGGAATTTGTCCAACTGTACTCCTTGCTTAAAGACAAGAAAATATTCCTTCTCCAACACCCTTGATTCCCTGAGGTTTCTGGGCTTTTAGCCAGCCTCCCTAGGACAAATATGCAGCTGCTATGGACTCCTGCATGGACACAGGCTGAGAGAATTCTCTGACAAGCTGAAAATCAGCCACAGAAAGCCAGTTGCAATCAAGCCAGCAGGGTTGAGGAAAGCCAGAGGGTCCAGCCCATCAGAGTTTGCAAGGTGCCTTTTGCCATCTAGAGCACCTTTTTTGGTTAACTTTGCACTCTCAGGGGTCCCAGCCTGTTCTATTTACAGCTGTGTGGAAGAAGGAGGCCGATTTCCAGACAGGGCAAACGGCATTAGAGAACTTCAGCATTAGAATCTGCTGTCTTGCTCTGTGATGGTTTTAGTACTCTTTGTGAAGAGTACTAATGATCAGGCCATGCTGAAAGTGGACCTCCTTTTGCTCAGGGTTCACGTTTAGAACACATTAAGAGTAAAGCCTACATTAACCTCCATGCCTGTGATTTTATTTCTAGCATAGGCAAATCTGCATACAAACGTTTCTAAACTATTAAGGAAACTCTTTGAAATGTTTTGTCCTCACTCCGATTTTCTTATTCCTCCTTGATAGTTAAAGGTCCTTTTAAAAGAGTTTAAGTTGAGTCAACTCATCTCCAAGTCTGGAATATTGCGACCAGACGTAAGTGCGGCAAAAGCTTGAGATGGTTTCCGCTTGTCACGTATCCATGCCGAGATGCAAGTGAGGGAAATCTTTCTGCAATGGCCTCTGCAACTGAATGGAAAATGGAAGACTATAGAGAAGACTTTATAAGTCACGTGGTGAACTTTCTCAGAATTCTCTTACAGGAACAGCAGCATTAGCCCAACTAGTTTTTTCTGTGAAAGGAAAAAATAAAAAATAAAAAAAAAAGCAAAACACTTCATCCCTAGTTGGACCTCAAATAACATAATTTTTATCACATAAGCAAGTGGCATAAAAAGCCATAACATAC
This sequence comes from Dinomys branickii, assembly GCA_004027595.1. Classification (NCBI taxonomy): domain Eukaryota; kingdom Metazoa; phylum Chordata; class Mammalia; order Rodentia; family Dinomyidae; genus Dinomys; species Dinomys branickii. The sequence goes on along the minus strand of PVLD010018473.1, from coordinate 7,610 downwards.
ATGATGTTTATAATTCCTCATATACAGCTTTTGCACAAAACTATTAGTGTTACTAATAGTGATTCATATCAATAGCTAATACTATGTCAACTAATAGGGTTACTATTAGTAATTAATATCAACAGCTAATAGTACTTAGTGTTTACCACATGCCAAGGTGCTGGGCTAAGTCTTTTGTTAGTACTATCCTAAAAGAAAAAACATAAGAATTTCCCAACCACCTGGCACATAAACTGCATCTCCAGAGGCAAATACTGGCTCACTGGTTAAGTTACTTGACTATTTTCATACATTAGTACCTAAGCCATGATTAGAACCAGATTTTCAGAATCCTGTGTTAATGTGATTAGTCCCTGTTTTGTATTGCTTTTCTTCTTGTTGAAATACAATAAAACCTACTTTGACCAGTTAGTTTGAAAAACATCGTGATATTATGACTTTATTCAATATTTCTCCATTTATGCAACTCAGCATTTTCAGTTGAGGCATTTTGTTCTGTGTTGTGTTTTTCTTTGTGATAGATTTGCAGCCCAGAGCCTTGTGTGCACTAGCCAGCACTCCACCACTGAGTTATATACTCAGCTACTCAGGGCTCCAGCTCTGGTGATGTAGATCGAGGCTTCCAGACTCTTCGTAGAGCTGCACTTTGCCTTCCTTGCACAAAAGAGTAAAGCCTACCATTCACTATTGTATTTTTGTCCTCCCTCTCTTTATAATGCCTTAACACCAGTGTACAGAAGCGTAAAACCATTTTCAAAGCATATTAAGTAATGTTTCCTGTACAGACTAAAGACTAATATTATTTGGCTACATTTTTAGAAAACAGCATGTTTTCTAAAAAGTCAGTCGAAATCTTTAAATGTGGATAAGGAGAGGGCGCTTCCATCTCAAGCCATTCAGGAGGGGGTACTCTAGCTGTATAGCTCTCTTCTTTTTAGGAAAAATGTTCACTTAATGTCTGCTTTTAGGTTAAAAGGAACATTTCCAAGTTTAAACTCATCAATCATGATGAAACAGCACCCCTCCTCTCAGATATCATAGACAATGAAAAATGTAAAGTCATTTCTTTTTAGGGAACTCTGGTAATTGGAACAGAAAGAAAATCACTCATAAAAAGAAGGCTTTAAATAAAAATGAACCTAGGCACAAAATGTTAGTGTGCAGCAGGAATAGAGAAAAAGCTGAAGTATGTGAAAAGAATTAAGCCAAAGGCTTCATGTCATCTACTCTTCGTACTGGCTTTACTCTGTTAGTTAACATGATAATGGGACCCTCAGAAGTATTTATTATAGTAAAAGGGAGAAAAGTGTATGCAAAAAGTTGTACTTATAAGCTATTAGAAAAAAACTTTGAACATTTTCCTTTATACAGAAAACAGTCTCAGAAAAAAATGTTCTACCTATAAAGTTATCGGTTTTAGCATGCAAACAATTAGGTTGTCTTTAACAATAAAGCTAAATATTTGTATGTGTGGTGTCTATTTTTTCTGTTTTACCTCCTTCTAAAGCATCTTTGAGTTCCAAATCCTCACTATTCTCCCCTTATAATATCTTTCAAAATACAGAAAGTCAATGTTGGGCAACCAACGGTCTCCTTCAACAATACCCAAATGTCATATCCTTGAGACCCCTAGAATCCCCCAACCCATTACTCCTTTACCCAAACTAAAATGCGGGGTGGGCCTCTCCTAACTTGTGCAGCAAACTTTTTCTTCATTATTTGCTCAGGAATCTTCCCTTGTCCTTCATTTTTAGCTCCTTGCATAACTTAAAGATTCACGTTTTGTATTATAAACAATAACAAAAAGAAGTCCCTCTATCTAATATCCCATTTTAACTACCATCTTTTCTCTCGTTATAAACTTATCAAAGTCACAATCTAAATTTCAACCTATTTTCTCCTTCCATTCCATTCACTCCTCCTCAACCAATTCTATTCCAACTTCCGGTATTATTCCCGCGAAACGCTTTCAGTGTGATTACTATTAACATCCAACAGACTAAATACAACTGTTGGACTGTATTTTGCTTTATATCTTGGCAGCGTCCAATAACTTTAGTTACTCTTCCCTTACTCGAATACTCTTCCCTGAGGTATAAGACAGTGTACTGACCCGATTTCCCTCTTAGGACTTGGTGATTTAATCACAATCGTTTTATAGCATCTCCTCCACTGTCAGCCCTTTAAATGGGACAGGCTATATTTTCATTTCTTCATTCATTCTAGTAGTACTTGGGTGGTGTAGCCTCTTAACAAAACTCTTTTGGGCTACTATGAGATCTGTAGGTTTCTTGAAGTAAATGATATTTTTTCTCTCTCTTTTTTCTTTTGTTTCTTTCTTTTCCTAGCTGGAATACTTGATTCAAATTATAGCACTCAAAGTTATTAAAATGCAGCAGTATACTGTATGTTTTTCTTTAATATGACTAAATATTTCAAAGTATCTATATATACATTAACATTGGCTATCTAACAAAGGTTAGAGAAATAAGAGAGAAGTGAAAAAATTAAAGTTGTATATACTTGGGATTCTGGAAACATTTCTTTTCTCCGTTTTTTTGGGCAAGCATTTGCATTTTTAAAGAATGGCGCTTCATAAGATTGAATTTTCTGAAAGGAGACAAACACGAAAAGCCATTAATTGCTTTTCTTATAACACATTTAAGAACAATAAAAAACATAGTTTGGAACAACAGTGAAATTGTTAATTTTATTTGTTTGGTATTTTAAACATTGTTTCAAATATTTCTTTTGTTGCATAAACTAAAAACTTATTTATCTAATTATTTATATATCTACTGTTGGGAGCAGCTGAAGCTGGAGAGTACACTTGCAGGACGAAGCCAGCTGAAGAACACGGGAGCTCCTCGAAGCACATAAACAAGCCCTTGTAGCTTGCTAACTGATTGCTGGGCAGCGAGGCAGAAATTAACCAACCTCTCGAGGGTATAAATAAATGCTCTGCCGTTCTTGGGCAGCTCCCCTTCTTGGCTCCGGAGAGAGGGCCTCCGCGTGACCCCAGCTTTTTTCTCTTGTCTATTTTTCCTCATTCTGGCTACATTCCTTCCCAGGGTACCGCTAGAACCCAACAGATCTGTACAATCTACATTCTGCATCCTGAGAAGTTTCCTTTCAGAAAAAGAGTAAGTACCTGAAACAATCTATACAGCACTAGGCGTGTGAAGACTCTAAATTTCATTAAAATGACCTAAGGATAATTTAAAAAGTTGAAACGTAACATATACTTTTTATAACTTTTTAATAAGGAAAACCACTAATACTGAAGAAAGATTAGAAGAATATGTCACAAAAGAAATGAAATATTTCTTACAATGATGAATATTATCTAATTTTTAAAATATTAAAAGTTTGAGTAACTTCAGGAAACCAGGCAATGACACAGTTAACCTAAGTGAGGTACTGAAATGAAATATTCTTCTCTTGTATTACCTACGAGAAATGAAGTCATAAATTCTTTGAAAAGTGAGAACTGGGTTATTTTGAAAATCTAAACAAATTAACATCTAGTTAATATTATCACTTTATTTGTATGAAAAGAAATATTTGGGAAATTTCTTCTCCAAAATATGTTGAAAGGAATTACTCTGATGTAAACTATCCCTTATATTCCAGTGCAGGCATCTCTGAAAATATTGATCAGTTAGAGTCATCCAAGAAAAACAGTTGACTGGTGTAATAAATGGAAGCCAACCTCCAGAGATTTAAAAAGAGAAAAAATTCATAATTCATGTATAAATACTGAAATGTTATGATTTATAATACTTTCAAAATTGTGAGACTGTGTTAAACATTAAATTCAGAGATATTCATGTTTAAAACAATAATTTACCAGATAAAAGTAGTGCAGTTTTTCTAAAATAAGCTTAGTAATTTCACAGCTTACTTGAATGACATTTAGGAAAATTGGAATAAATGATTTGGATATTGATACATAGTTGGTAGTAGTTTTGTAAGGGAATGAATGAGAGATTTTGATGCCCACTATCATGGATTTTTCACAGTTTTCATGAAGATTCTATCAAAAGATAGGGAAGCTCCAAATTTCTTCCCTTGGTGAAGAACTTATAACAGGCATGTAGCTAAAATTCCCGGAGACTACAAAGCTGTCTTTGAGTCTGAATTACTGGTGATCATTTTAACCTTGATTTTTAAACTTATAATTTAAAATGCTAGTTTGTTCTGTTCATCTCTAAATGGGGGCGTTCAGACACAATCTTCAGTGATAGAAATCCAGCAGTTCCTTTTGATGGGTTTGGATTGTGTTCTTTTTCCTTACAATTGAAAACAGAGCCAATCAGTTCAAGATTCATCACTGTTGGTATGACTAACCATTTCCACTTTGTCTCAATTGTGTTATCTCCAAAAAGACGCTTGCATTTTCCATTTTCTGGTCGTTTTTTGTGAAATGAAGGCAAAGCACAGTAAAATGTTACAGTTGCTCAAACAGTCAGTCCCTGCTGCATAGACAAAATGTGTTTTATAGAAGAGCATCACCACACATAGCAGGCATATAGGTAGTCCTTCTGCTTAGTTGTTTAAAATATTTGTTAATCAGCTGATGTTAAAAACATCCTAATTGAACAAATGATGGAAAATGTAAGAGCATGAGTATATAAGGTGTAAAAATATGTGTGCCCTGCATGCTGAATATATGAAAGACGCACTTTTGGTGGTGTAGTATTTCCTAAACTGAAATCACTTTCTATACTGTGCAGTCTTTGGTGAAGGCCCATGTCTTTTTTGTTCAGGTGACAGATTTATTTGAGCAGTTATTTGAGTCATTAGTGTTCAGAAAAAAAATTAATATATGCATGAATAAACAAATGAGTGAAATGAATGTGAATATATAAATGAGGTTTTTTTTTAAAAAAACTGTCAACTTATTAAGAAACTCAATAGCAGAGCAAACTAGGCGGCTCCATTTAATTCAGAAAGCACAGAGAGGCTATTAGTGAGCATGTATAGTCAGAGGACGGAAGAGTGAGAGAACTTTTTTGAAGAAAATATAATGCAGCAAAAAGAACACAGCTTGACATACACCTATGTTCAGATTCTGCTTATGACACTTCTGATATCACAAGTTTCAATAAACTACTTCTGCTGCCTGTGATTTCATAATAAAACTGACTAGATTTTTTCATTCATAAAATGAAAAATTATATTTCTCTCAATGGGTTTTACGTATAAAATATTTCTTAGTTTCATGCTTCATGTTTGCAAAACATTCAGAAACTAAAGATGTCTTTTTTGTTAACTTGGCAAATTATGGCCTATAACATCTGTGACATAGTGCTCCAAAGTTACATGTTGTGTCTAGAGCTTAACATTGGCTCAACTGACCGATTCCTTTTTAGAATTCAGTCAGTGATACTGTGTCACTGGGATGAGCTTTTTTGAATTAATTTTGGCTACCAATGTTCTCCATGGTGCCTTAGTGCTATATGCTCACATTAACTGAACTTTCGGAGTGGTCAGGTGCAAGATTTGGCTGTATTATTGTACCTGGAAATGCACTAGTGCTTTACTCCCATATGAATAGTGATACCAATTCAAAATATGATTCATGTTATTAATATGGGTTTTGAAATTCCTACAGGATATGGGTGAGGACTGACATACCTCTAGTACTTTTTTCCTTTTTATGAGCTTCAGAGTTGTTTTTGTCAATAGTATTTTTGTAAAAATAGATGGAATATGGAAAATTGTTGGAATTTACTATGTAGATTGAAAATCTGAATCTCTAAAACTCCTTACTTTGAATGCTTCAGTTCATGACATGGAATCCAATGAAATTACTTTGTAGTAAATAATAAGAGTACAATTTGACAGTAACAAGTAACCAATTACTTATACATTGTGCACATGACCACAAAAATATAATTGACATTTCTCCTTGGTGCTGGTTTGTATTTGGCATTATTTCTAAAGTTTCTATTTGTTTTGAGGTTAACCAATGATATGTTTTAATTTATTCATACCTGAAGCATTATTTTATTAGCATCTGAAACCAATAAGAATGATTATCTAGCAAACATAACACACTTATTAAGTAGAGGTTATTGAAACAATATTATGAAGAGGAAGAATAGTGTGATTGGCTGTTGCACTAGTCATGGTAGTTAAGTTAGATTATTAAACAAGAAACATACCTGCACAGGAGTCACATCTGACTAAGGTGTGAAATGTGCTAATTAATTATGTAAGTTTATAACTATGGGTCTGGAGACTTTGCACCAGCTGTCAGTAACGTATATGGATAATGTAGGATGGGTGATTTTGACTTGGTCTCTTTCAGACCTTTAAAGGGCCTACTGTTGAGACTTCCTAGGGGGCTAAAATATGCCTACATGATAAGCAGGTTCATCTATCCAGTATTTCATTTTGAGTTTCTGGTTCCAAGGTGTTTACTGCCCATATCTGTGGTTCCTGATCTGAAAGAAAAGGTGCAGCTGGTACAATCTAACTAAAAAGGGTAATGTGACCTTGCATCTGACCTTTCCTAACTGCTTGCTGTTAAATAACCATTGAATATGATGAATATCTTTAATTAATACTGTTAATACATTGTATCATTTTTTCACTGTAACTAAATTCAGGAATGTTGTCAGTTTTCATCTTGTGTGCCTGTTTAAAAGTGGTTGAATCTGGGCTAGGGATATAGCTCAGTGGCATAAGTACCTGCTTGGCAAGCACAAGGTCCTAAATTCAATTCCCAGTACAAAAAAAAAAAAATCAAAAAATATTAAGTTGCCTACCATTTCCACCTGCCAATCTACTACACAAGTGCAAGATTCAATTGACTGAAAGAAAAAATCAGATTAGTGTTTGACTTAGATTTTTGCAATGTTTCAGGGAAGATGTGGAATCGACCAGACTGTACTATGGTGAAGTTACTGAGAATGGAACCACAAGAGCAGATTTCACAAACTTAAGGAAAAAAATTCTTAGAATTTTGGTGATGGCCCTGGGAACCTTCCTATTTTGATCTCAAAAGTCTTTTCTTTCTTTTAATCTTTCAGTGTGAGACGATTATGTCTCATCATTTGCTTACTTTCCAGATAATACTCTGACTTTCATTTGGGTGCTTATTTTTTTATAGCTTGTGTCAATTAGCATCAATTACTATATCATAATTGAGTACAATTTAGCATGTGACCCTATTCAGGTTAGATAATAAATATAACACTGCAATTCAAATAATTTAGGTACTTATAATAATTAGTCCATTAGTGACCCTCAAAAAATACTCTGCACAAAAGAACTTAATGATAGCATGGACCATTTGACATTTGACTGCCTTCAAGATTAGCATGGTTGGACAAATAACCATCTGGTATCGTCTCCTAATCTTCATCTAGGAGGAATAATAATTTCGAAAGTAACGGGACCCCATTCACTTTAGTCCCTGCAAGGTGATTTAACCATGCTTTATAATTCATTATGCTAAAGACGGTTGATGAAGCATGAAGCACTCATTTCTGAAGTTAGTTTTAAAGGAGGTCATGAGCCGATTTTCAAGTTTTTAATTCCCTCTGAAATCAGCTTTGAACTAAAGATGTTTTGGTCTCTCTCTTTCTCCCTCTCCCTCT
>PVLD010018472.1:0-38917 GCA_004027595.1 Dinomys branickii | reverse complement strand
TTATTTGATTTTTTACGTCTGTCAAGATTTGACTTGTAAAGTTAGGTGCTCCATTATTAGGTGCATAAATGTTTAGGATCGTTACCTCTTCCTCTTGTAGCTTTCCCCTAACTAGTATGTAGTGGCCTTCTTTATCTCTTTTGACTATTTTTGGTTTGAAGTTTACATTGTTTGCAAACATAATAGCTAACCCTGCTTTGAATTTTTCTTCATTGTATAAGAATATAGAATGAAGTAGAGGTCAATTGCAGGTCATTGAAAAACCTCATGTAAAAGTTTAGTTTTTTAAAATTGGTGACCTCACAAACGTTCCATGGCAAGTTACCATGGTATTTCGCTCTGTAGTTCAATCAGACGTCTGGCCAAGTTAATCTTCTAACACTGGTGCAATCATATATTAGTTGGTGGCCAAGTTTTGGTGGTATTTTCCCACTGTGTGACAATCACTGTGATTCTTGAGTTATCCTACAAATCTGGGAAAATTAGACCCAAAACAAAAGCAGGAGAACAAGCAAACATCACTGTTTGAAAAGATTCAGTTAAAACAGGGCAAAAACATGTTTGGTAGGGAAGCTGTCTTTGGACCTGCTTCTAATCACTCAAGTTACCTGTCTTATGAGACCCACTTGGTTCCGGAATTGCAAATTAAACTTTATCCAACTGTACTAAAATTTTATTTCATGTATTATAGACATTGACATGAGATTATGAGTGTGATGTCTTTAGGGCAATGTTGACAAATATATTTTATCTTATGAACCAACTCTAAATGTTCAGAATAGGGCTCTTGGGGTCTTTAGTTGAAAGTTTCTGGTACTCAATGAGAAAGAACACAAAGTTAATTAATGGGGTGAATGTTTCTCATGACTGATTTTGAAGTTTTCAGGTTGTCATCTGAGTCATTTTATCCTCACTGAAATCTATCCAATTCATGATAACTTGAACATAAATTTTATATCTTACACACCCTGGGAGTTTCATCATCACAAAAGTCCAAGTAAGATGTGTTTTCTGAAAAAAGATGTCTTGCCCAACTGATGTCATCATCAGGGAGCACAACTTCTAATATTATTCTGTACTATGCAGTTTCCTGTAAGTCTTAGTTTCCTAAAGAACCCAGAAGTGCTACAGAGTTACTGAATGAATATTGGTGTAAAGCTACATGTGTGCACATGTGTGTGTATAGGTGAGTGTGTAATTATTTTTATCAATTTTTGGGTGTATTTTGTTATTAGTCTGATTTATTCATTAGAAATTTGAAAAAATAGACAAACTATGCTGTTATATTTGGCATCCCATAACAAAAACTCACCCTAATTATATGAGGAAATCACAAAATTCAATCAAACTTTAGTTATATCAAATTAGTGTCTCTGTTTACCTCAACCTACATATCTTGGATTACACAGAATAAAACTACCATAATAAACCAGTGATAGTTGCTCATGCTTGTAATCCCAGCACTCTGGGAGGCTGAGGTAGGAGGATCACAAATTCAAATCCAGCCTCAGCAATTTAATGACTTCATGAGATCTTTTCTCAAAAGAGATAACAAAAAATTTTTAAAAAGGGTTTGGGATGTAGCTCAATGGGAAGATTATGGGTTCAAACCCTGGTATGGCAAAAAGTGTCATAATGTAGAACATATAGTGTTATATTTATATGAGACCTTGCTCATAAATTATCTTCAGTGCAAATTTAAAATATTGGAAAAATTTTGTAGGGAAGATGAGCGAGCTAATAACACTTGAGTGCATGCATTTTGCCCTTGGTTTATTTATTTTCTCCTTGCTGAGACAAAATGCCCAACATCCACAAGTTAAGAAAGACATGGTTTATATAGCTCCCAGTTTGTAGAGGTTTCACTCTGTAATAGTTAAGCTCCAAGGCAGGGTGGCACATGGCAGAGGGGCAACTGTTCATGGCCCCGGAAGACAGTGAAAGTAACAAGGGACTCTCATTGTGTTATATGCAGATTATCCTTCCTAGGGTGGGTATAGCACTCACAACCTTAATCCTGGCATTTAACCATGAATCAGTCACAAACTATAGATTCAGGGGCCTCAGAAAAGCCCACCACTGCATGAAGCTTTGAGGGGACATCCAGACACAAGTCACACAGCCCCTTAAGGAGAGCTGAGAGAGGCTGAGCTGAATATTTTCTCATAATTTTAATTTTCACTAATGATTTTAACACAAGTTCCTTGTGGGGAGGTGGTGGTCTTTCACTGCAAGACACATGACATGTTTATTGCTTTATTTGTTTGTTTGTTCTGATAGACATGTCTACACTGCAAGAAACCTAAGATCCTGGGTGTTTGAAAATTAAAGAACAGCAGCAAAGAACCAGATGCTATAGTTATAAAAGTTCCAAAGGTATCATAAACACCAGGTGTGCTGTATAAATGCACAGATTTTTTACCCTGCCACACTATTATCACATGGTTCCAACATCTGCTCATTCCTGTCCAGGCTTCCCACAAACAGTATTTCTTAAAATCAAATATGCACTAGCTCTCACTTATGTACCTTGAGCAGGAAGTGCCACAGTGGCCTTATTACAGAGTGTAAGTGAGCCAATAAAAATTGATTTTTACCAGTAAACTTACAATTATCCTTACAAGCCAATATAGCATCTTATGGCTTTGGTGTGCCTTCTGTTAATTCCTCTGTGGCTTCTATCAGAGAGGGGCTAGTAAGGACATTGTCTCACACATTCCAAATAATTGGAGAATTAGAGGAGTGGCCAATTGAACTCCGTGGAGTGTATATTTGAGACTAGTCTCTAAAGAAATGCAATTATTGTATTTTCAACTGGAGGACATATAAGAAAGTACAAATGAATATAATGAAGAAATATTTTAAGTGAATTTATTTTATGAAAATATTAATGAGAATATTATATGATAAAATTATATATTAGAATCAAACAACCTACCATAGAGAAAATATGAATGGTCTGGAAATTAAGAGTTCTTAATCTATCCTTGCTGCCTGAAGGCCTTAGTTTTTTATCTGGAAAATGAATAGATGGGCAAATACGTACTACATTTTCTTCCAGTTTTGATTTATGATTAATAATAAAAACTTGCAATGACAGATAACAGATTTTTTTCTTTAGCCCTTGATTTGATAAGTTCTGCTTTTTCTACTTTTCCTCTTAATGAGAAATAACCACATTGTATCTGAAATATTACCAATACCAAGTAAGTAGAATTCAAATTAATGAGCACTTTGCCAGGATTTTGTTTTGTTCTTAATCCCTAAAAAGAGAAATGCAAAACAAATGAAGTATAAAGTTACTCATTTGAAGAATAGGCTATTTGAACAGAAAAATCAGAACCTCTATGTACTTGTATCCTACATAAAAACAAATTGAAAGTGGGTGACATATTCTATGTAGGGAAAATCTCATATAAGTGTGAGAATTATTGAAATGTTGCCTCAGCAACCTAGAGTATTGTCCTTCATAAAATCTTCAGATGCTAGCCCCTTCACCCCAACCTGAGCGCGTTAATAAGACTGCATCTCAAAATGAAATTAAAAGGTCTTGGGATGCACAAGTGCCTCAGTAGTAGCATGCCCCTAGGTTCAGTCCCAAGTACCAGAAAAATATGTGCTCGTGCGCGCACACACACACACACACACACACACACACACACAGTTGTAAATATCCAGAAGGCTAACCTCTTTTTCAGATTCTGCGTATTGGGCACTATACCCTGGTAGAACATATGATAATAAAATCAGACATATGTTCTTAGAACAGAAAAGTCATAAACCATAAAGGAAGAAATGAAAAAAGTGACCAAATTAAAATTTAAAGCTTCCCTTAATGTTACAAATGACTTAATCAAAATTAAGAGGTACATGATATTAATCAAAAGCAGGTATACAATATAAACTATCCACTCATAACAACAGTAACATCTTGCCATTTGTGACATCGTGGATGAAAATGGAAATCATTATGTTAAGTAAGATAAACCAGGCATAGAAAGAAAAGTATTGAATGATCTCATTTATATGTGGAATATAAAAATATTGATGCCTTAGAAATTGAAACAGGAAAAGAGAAGCAGAAGAAGTGATATTTGATCCACAGATACTAAATTGCTCTAAGACGACCCAAAGAAGTTCTATTGTGCTATTGCATGGTAAGGTGACTATAGATCACAATTTTATATTGTACATTTCAAAACACTAAAATTTTGAATGGTCGCAACACAAGGAAATGATAAACATGTAAGGTGATGGATATACTACTCTGACTTGATCATTACACAATATACACATATACTGAAGCAACATATGTACCCCACTAATATGTACAATTATTAAGTGTCAATCAAAATAAACTTTCAAAGTTGACAGGCATTTTGGAGAAAGTAGTTTTAAAACACAGTATACAAAGAGTCCATATAGATAATTGCTAAAGAATACCTGCAAAACAGTGAATAAAAGGCATCCTCCACAAACACTAATATATATTAACAAGGAATTCAAGGAAAAGCTCTTGCCAGTAAAATGGGAAAAGATGCTTTTAGGCTTACTTGAAGTAAAACAAACCTTACCTGACATTAAAGAACACTTACTTGTAATTCAAGAAATGCAAATGTAGATAATATACTAATTTGTAAAGTGAAACAGACTGAAAATATGACCAAACAATAAGAAGATGAAGGAAATGGCACTCACTGTATTTGTGGAAATGTAAATACTTTTTGGTAGGGCATTTGGGCTATAATCTCTCAACATTGCAAATATACATATCCTTTGATCTAACATTTCTCCTTTTAGGAACATATGGCCCCAAAATCTTAATACTTAAAAGAAAATGTGTGATGTATTGTTTTGATAGGAAAAAACTTGAAAAAATCCAAAAAAGGGAACATATGTTTAAAAATATTGTACTTCTGTATTTTGAATGCTATTCAGATGCTTAAAAAAGTGAAATTGATCCATCTTTGGTATATGCACATCAAAAGATACTTGTGCTGCACTGTATTGCTAAAAGAGAGAGAAGCTACAGAAAAATGCATAGTAGATCTGGATGTGGTGGTACATGCTTATAATTCTGGAAGACTGAAGCAGTAGGATCACAGGTTGGAGCCTAGCCTAGGAAACTTAGTGACTTAATGAGTCCCTGTCACAAAATAAAAAAGGGGTCTGGAGATGTAGCTTAGTGAGAAGGCATTGGGTTTAATCCAAAGCACCAGAAAGAAAGAAAGAAAGAAAGAAAGGAAGGAAGAAAGAAAGAAAGAAAGAAAGAAAGAGACCCAAATGAATGCATTGTACACACACACATTACAACTACACGGGAAAAGTTCTCAAAAGAGATGATACACCAGGAAAGGAGAATTGGGCATGGTGTTGTGTAAAGAGAATACTGGTATTTAGATAATTCTGAATTATTCAATAATGTGGGGCTTACATTACTTTTATAATGAAAGACATTTAACAACTGAGAAATAAAATATAACAGATGACCAAGGTTTGATATTTTTACTTTTATTTGTGTTGCTTCATTGTCATTACTACTACTACTGCTATTACAAGATACAGGCACATGGTATTTTGTGTAGCCTAAATGCCCTATAGTATATTCCGTAGAATTCCATGTTTCTAAAAATGATTTATTCTATATTATCCAATTGTACTTCATCTTGATACTCTTTCACACAAATACCTTGAAAATCAGGTAATTTAAGTGGGCTATTAAGTCTCATAGAAAATAATTCATATTTCAGTTTTTAGGTACATCTTCACAAGATTCTTTTTATCCCCCTCAAAGGCTATAGTCATCTAAAAGTAAATGAAATATGCAAATGATAGAAGCGAACTTTGAAGCAGAAAGGGAGGTTTTCAAATATGAAAATATCCCTGAATCCATTTCTTCACAAAATAGAGTAGAGATTTGGAATGCTGGTGGTAAGCTTGGGTCGTGCAAACACCTTCATGCTGTGTAAACAAGTTTATTTTTTAATTTTATTTTTTATTTCAAAGACAAAAGAATGGAGACATATCAACAACTAAACAGACATAAACCACAATAACACAAAAACAATAAAGGACAACCAAATTATAGAAAAGATAGTAGGGAATTAACAGTGGATGCTATATTACATAATGTTATCTTTGCATTTGTTACTCAGTTATACAAATAAAGGTATGTACCACTAATCAAACAATTTTCTCCACCATCATCTCCATAGTTCTCCTACCCAATCAGTCATCTTCCCTCTGATAATAACTGTATGTTTTGGTTTTATTCTTTCCCTCAGGCTCTCACATTGGGAAGACACATGGCTGCTTCAAATTATGCCACAACAAACATGGGTGCACACTAATTACTATGGCATTAGGTGGAAAAGCACCCAACCTCAATGATGGTACATAGGCAGGGACTCAGGCACACTATGATCAGCACATCACTGATAAGCACTCGAGGCCCTCGGGGGCCTGGATGAATCCACAGGGTTACCCCTGCATACCACCAGGCTCTACCCTGTCGCCACATGCCCAGGAACCTGGTCCAGGTCTTCAGGATTTTCATGTAGCCTTCAGGGAGCCCCCTTCCTCCCACAGGCTCCTGAGTTCCCTGTCAGGGCACCTGGAGTTCTCTCATAGGCCACCAGTGTCTCCCTGCAAGCCACCTGTGAGTCTTTGGAGACTATCCCTACCCAGCTAGAGGACTGAGTCTGCACCCTACTTCCAGGTCTTTGCCTCCTCCCACCTTTCTATCTCCACTGCTGCTGCTCCTCACCCCTTACACAATTGGACATTGTGCGTACTTATGACACTGGGCACAAGTGGCGTGAGGTCTCCCCCACTCATACTCACTGAGGTAGTCCAGGGTGTATACTAAGTTTCGTTTTTACTTCTAGGAGACAGTTGGAGGAGTTTCTCAGGTCTTCTGTAGAGTATGTTTTCATCTCTCAGACACCAGGACTGCTGCTTTTCATATAATTTGTCACTATGTATGGGTTCATACAAGGTTCATATATGAAGCAGCATGAAGTCCCTTTTGGTGCTCATATTAGCAGTTTAGAGTGGATCCTGAAGCCTGTGGACTCAGCCTGTTGCTGTCTGGGACACGTGATGGGTGTGGGGGCACCAAGTCTCAAGGTGCTCACAGAGGAAGTTCAGGGTGGGAGCTGAAGCCTGGTAACTCAGCTTGTGCTTCCTGCTTGGTGTGGGAGTGAGAAGGGCATGGGGCCATCTTTCCCACCTCCATCTGCACCTCTCACTTACTGTTGTGCTCCATTTCCCATTTGTTCATTGGCTGGGTCCCTGGGAACTGCCGTGGCCTTAGGGTCACTGCTGCTGCTCTCTGCTGTTCTTTGCTGGCAGTTGATTTCACAGTGGAGAGATAGCAGGCCACAGCCTTGGGGCAGGTACAGAGCTGTGTGTGGTGGGCTGTGTACTGGTTGCTTTGTCTCTGCCTTGCCTCAGGGCACGGATTAGAATGTGTTGCAGCAGAGTGGGCATTCTGCTTTAGTGGCTATTGTAACTTTTCATTATCACACTGGGTTCAACAATACCTCCCAACAGCTGCTCCTTCTTTTCTGGGCTGTGCTTTCTCCATTCCTGTTTTGACTCAGCTCTTAGAATTTTGCTTTCCTCTGGCTGAGTTGGGAGGCTCCCACAAGCTTGGGCTTCCAAAGCTGAAGCTGTGAGTGTAGGAATGAGGGATAGAGCCAAGGGTGTGTATGGAGTGCTGACTCCCTTTCTCCTCCTCCTTTTCCTCTAACTGCGCCATGGCTACTTCACGAGCATTGCCTCAGGGAGGGATCTTGTTTGCTCTTTCTGAGGGCTTCAATTCTCATTTCAAATCCTTCCTGGGACCAGGGGACCCGTTTGTCTCCTTGTCTTTCTCATGTTGCTATGTTCCAGTGTCTGGGTGGCGATCCTCTGGGAGGATCTTTCTCTGTTTACCCAGTCCCCATCTTTCCAGAAGTATTCTATGTGAACCAGTTTAAAAGAGATGTGTTGGGAAGTGAGGCTTATGCCTTCATCCTTTGCTAGCTGGTGCTGAGTCAATTTCTTCATTCTCTAGCAAAATCCTCTGCTCCTTTGAAGTTCTTGTCCTTTATCTCTCCCACAAACACTTCCTTTTCTGTGTACTTTCTGCTCAGTCTCAACTTCCTTAGGTGAAAACTGCATTCTGTCCTTCCGAAATTCTGTTCTCACTTGGTGCATTCAGAGTTCTTTGAGTAATACCTCAAACTTCAACTCAAGGTTCATAAAGTGTGTACATTGTAGACATCAGTAAAAGTTTTAAAAAGTGCATATCCCTGAGTTTGTCCTGCTGCATCAGAATCTCTCAGAGTAGCTACTCTAGTAACTTCCAAAACACAACAGCGATGATTCTGATACAGTCAGAACTGTGAGTTGTGTGTAGTGTTGTACTTTGCCTGCTTCTACCTCTACTCCTACATTCAACTTCCCTAGCTTTGCAGTACACGTTTTCATTACTTCATCAAATCTCACCACATTTGAAATCTTAAACTATACAGATGCATTCTCTGAATATAACTTCCAAGTTTTCCAACTCTCCCTTTTCTCAGGTCCACTACAGCAAAGCCAGATCCATTCTTTCCAGTCTTTTGGCTCTTTAGCGGTCTCATGAAGGTCATATAACCGGACTGTAGCACTTGAGAAAAACTCCCGCCCTCAGGCATATAATAGAGTTTTTGCTTTGTCATTTCCCAATCTGAATTGTTCTCCACTTGGCAGCTGAATTTCAAACGCAAATTTCAGAACATGACCCCACCTCCATACATACACCAAATTGCCTTGCATAAGCCTCTATATTTTCCCATGGCTTTTCATCCCTAACATGGCATCCTAGTTGGCAATAATTGGTATTCCATGCAGGTTTCTGGTCTTAACTTCTGCCTTTCTGTTGGGACTCTATGCTGCATCCACACTGAGAGACTTGTACTTTTGCCCACACTCAACATGTTTCTTACTTGTGAATGTGTCCCATTACCTGGAATGCCCTCACCTCCCTTTGCAAGTCTAGATCCTCTTCATCCTTTAAAGACTTGTCTCAGGAGGCACCTCTTTCCTGATGAAGTCTCAAAGGTGACGTAAGTTTTAAAAGTGAAATTCTCTATGTACTTTATAATAAATTTGGTACTTTAGCCCTGAGTGATACTAAAATACTGAGCAATAAGGTACCAGTGCATGCTGGTTGTATATCAACCCTTCTAAGTCTATAAAATAGCTCAACATTAGAAAAGATTGTCTTCCTCCCTGTCTCCTCTTCCCCTCATTGGCTCTAATCAGACAAATTCTAGTCAACTGAGTTTGAGGCCAACCTGGGCTATATAGTGAGTTCAAGGCCAATGTGAACTACACGGTGAGACCCTGCTAATTTATTTCATATAAGTTGTTAATTTCTTTTTAAAAATTCATATTATGGTTACATCTATCAATTTAAATGATTTACATTGTGAATTTGTCTTGTCATGTTATGCAAATTCAGTAGACAGTGGAAATCACAAAAACAAAGGAATTATCTAAAATACTAGTACTAATACCAGTTAACAGCCTTGATCAGGTAGTGTTTGATGCTGAAGTCTATTCCAGACCCAGTGGAAAGAGGGCAGAACTCAAAGAAGCAGATGTTATTTTAACTAAGGATCTCTTGTTCTTTCCCACAGTGATTTCAGAAAATTCACAGTATGACATAAACCCATGAGTGTCAAGGGCAAGAGGGATGAATCTAGAACAGATGGATACAGGAATGATTTGCTTATGTGGCAGTCACCTGGGTGCTTTTTCAGACCTTGGAGCTACAGATTAGCCAATTCCCTTGTTTTAGGAATTTGCCTAAATAGAATTTATAACTTGGACTTCACTGTACTGAATTATGCCCATCACTATGTACACTGAGACTATTTTAGAGCTTTTATTTAAAGTCTAATGCTTGTTTCATCGTGACATTTAATTTTTTGAAAGACGCTATACAAATTATTTGTATGTCTTCATCCAAATGATGAAGACATAGAATTCTAGAAGGTAGCTGTAACTTGAAGTGATCATGAATAAAAGCTTCTCTAACATTAATTTTCATATGAATAATCAGGTTTTTATTAAAATGCATATTCTTACTCAGTAGGTCTCAGATGGACCTCAAGAAATCTGCTGATGGGGCTTTGGAAAGCATAATGTTTGTGTTAATCATCTGTCCTAACTTTGAGACAATATCCTACACCCACAACTGAAATGAGGAGAGGTTTAATTTGGCTCATGATTTCAGGGTATTTAGTCTATGGTCAACTGACTCCAAGGCAGAGTCATCATGATAAAAGGGTGTGGTAGAGCAAAGCTGATCAGTTCATGGATATCAGGAAGCACAACAGGGGAACAGTGCCAGCTAGGAAGGATATATGAGCACCACCCTTCTCCTATCTCTCTATTTGGTGGCTAACACGAGGTGAAAAGAACTTCTTTGTCACATGTGCCTGCCATCATGTTCTGCCTCATCATAGGACCACAGACAAAAGGGTCAAGCAACCATGGATGAAACCCTTTCAAATCATGAGCCAAAACAAACAATTCCTCTTTACATGTTGATTTTCTCAGGTATTCATATCTTGTCATAGTGATTGGAATCTACCTATGATAAACCTCAAGATAATGTTATCTTACCTTATGGTATGCCATTGAATATTTAACATTGGGTTTTTTGGGGTAGGGGTGACAGAATAGTGCATTTGCTAATGTCTATGTTGGGAATGCCCATACCATGATAATAATTTAATCAGATTTCAAAATTTCAAAATATTTAACAGCCACTAGGGATCTCGAACATGGTTCCATTTGACTGCATTATAGCAAATACTGGTTAACATTTTTAGAACATTTACTATGAAAGAAGCACAGTGTTACAAATTTTACTTACTGTTTCTAACAAAATTAAAAGTTGACTTTATTCATTCCACAAGTTTCTGATTCTTTCATGGTAGATGTCAGAGAAATAAAAATTAATGGCCAACAACCTCTGCCCTCAACAATTCATGGAGTCTACTAGGGGAGACAGACACATAAATGGATGAATTAGAGTATGACATAATATATAATAGAACAGATAATAGAGCTAACTGATTTAGTATCCATTGTAGTCCCTGCTAGGTGCAAGGGAAACTCAAGGGAAGCCATTGTATTTACTTCCTTTCAAAAATGCATGCTTTCCATGTTAAAATAAGTTTTTGTGGATACATTTTATGTAGATGTCCTTTATATTTTTTAGAATTGAAGGCTATATCAGTTTCTTCAAAAATCAAATTGTTGACAAGCATGTTACATCTTTTACTTAGAATTTGGCATAAAATATCTGTCATATAGACTTCAGAAAGAGAATATAGAGAACAGAGAAAGAGCCTTTTGAGAACTGATCATTTGCAGACCTCCTGTGTACTATCCTATTCAAATTCAATTTTATTTTAGAAAGTTTGAAGACATCAGACTGTAGAGATTTTTAAACAGCCCAGTATTAATGTTTTGAGTACCTATCATACTCAAGCTGAGAAGAGTTTACAGGACTCTTAATCTAATTTAAAATGAAAAATCAAATGAAAGACGTTTCAAAACAGGACAGCATGATGGCTACTCGTCATTTGATTGTTGCTAGAAGTAAGTGTAATTTATTGCAACCACAGCTTATTTTTTCCTTGCCTCAAGTCCCTTATGGAAATAAGATGGGTAGAAATAATGAAATACTATTCTTTTCAATCTTCATTGTCTCAGTATTGTATTTGCCCATCACCGTTTGCTTGGCTCACACAGGTCAGAATTATATTTTAGCACTGTGGCCAGAGTGTGAAAACAAGGTTTGGGTTGCATCAAAAACCAATCGTTATGTGACAGAACAGCATGCAGCAAACAAGGTTGTTATGCCTCTTTGTCTTCTGCCTGCCCTGTCTGGACCTAACATGAGCAAGGTGATGATTTAGTGCAGAATTCTTGATATTGCACAAGGAACCCTACTGAGTAAGCTTGCTTTTGTTTCTCATAGGATTCTAGAAGACAGAATGAAGGATGATGCTTTGAAAGGAGAACAGTCAGGGACCTAGCAACCAATCAGAACCTCCTAATTCCTTTCAAGGCCCTAGGGTGATCTGCTGAAATTTTAGGTGCAAAGAGACAGCAAGGTTTTAAATTTCACACTCAATACAGGTAAAAAAAACAAAACAAAACTGGAAGAAGTCAGTGATTATTTGACAATCAAGTTCCCTAATTGACTAAATTCTTATGTTATTAAAGTGATTTGCTTTTATGTTCACTTCATATTCATATATTATTTTCAGTGTATTTTACTTTTCTATGGCTTTCTAAGTATAGAAAAATTTCCAAGAGATCAGGAGTAAGCAGGAACTATTTCTTAAAACATTTTTATGGTAACATTCTTGCAACCATATCTAGAAATAATATTTAGGTAAATATTTGGATACCCTGTGATTCAGTTAAATTGGCAAAATTAAAGTACTCAGATATAACTTTCTCTTTTTACACTTCTTTACAAAGCTACAATTTATATTGAATTAGAGCTCATGCATGTGACCACACTTTATCTTAATTAGCTCTTAAAAGTTCTATCACCAGATAAAGTTATACTCTGAGACACTGAGGGTTCAAATTCAACACTTGAGTTAGGACATGGAGGTGCACTTTTAGCTCCTAACACAGTCCATGAAGATGTTCTCCTTTTTTTCTCTTAAATAGATATAATTTTAATGGACATATTTATAATACATGAAAAAATACACATATAATTTAAAGATAATTATAAAATTACTTGGTAGAAGAGACTAGTTTGCTCTATTCTCTATTGCCAATTCCTACCACAATACTTGGCATATAAACTGTTTATTAAAACTTATTGAATGAATGAATAAATGTGAATCACATTCAGTATTCTATGTATGTTCCCTGAGTCTTAGAGGTTGCTTAGAGCTGTCCTGCTGAAGATATTTATTAGTCCAATTTATTGCAAAGAAACCTGTCAGGAATTATTCAAAATTGCCTCAACTGTAGTATCTATGAAACTTAACTTTAAACTTTAGATAATAAATGTCATTATGACATGTACACCTTATAGATTATTACATATGTTCATTAAGAGACATCTACAACAATTTTTACAGTAACTGCATGTGAAAGGTAAAACTTGATGCAACTAAAATTAACATATTCTGACACATTCCTGAGTGGAGTATTACACCACAATGACAATGAATGTATTGCTTTTACATACAACAGCATGAATGCATCTTAGAAACAAGAAATAACATATAAAAAATACAAAATTTATTACTCAATTTATAGTAAGAGTAAAGCCAGGAAAAGTGTATGCATAATGATAGAACTAATGACAGTTGTTCTCTTTAGGGAAAAAGGAACTGGGGGAGAATATTCTGACTTCTGTCATGTTGGTATATTTTAATTATTTATTGGATGGTGGGTACATAAGTGGATTTGCTTTACAAACTATCATTGAACTGTGATTTATTTGTTGTGCTTAGTCAAGAAAATTACTCCTGGGCTGGGGGTACAGCTCAGTGGCACAAGCGCCTGGCAAGTGCAAGGTCCTGAGTTTGATTCCTGGTACTAAAAACATAATTACTCCTTCTAGACATGGCATTGTAATTTGCACACAAATTGGGGAAAACTTGAGAAGGCATTTTACTGAGCTCTATTGAGAAATAAAGAAAAATAAAATGTGGATTACTTTTCTTTCTTTCTTTTTTTTTTTTTTGAGACAGAGTCTTGCTATGCAGTTCAGGCTGGCCTTGAGCTCACTTTATAATACAGTCTGGTCTCGAACTTGCAATGAACCTTCCTCCTCAGCCTTCCAAGTGTTGAGATTGCAAGTGTGCACCACCACACTTGTCTTAGTTTTCTATTTTAAAACATTCTCTGATTTTTCCTCCTTTTTAAGTTTTCCTTAGATTGCTTTATTATCAAAAGTCTTTGGCTGTGTTGGTACAAAATCTGAAAAGGAGAGGAAAGCAGTATAAAAGTGGACAGCTGTTTCTGGAGAAATTCTGAGGAAATACTAGAATCAAGTCAAGCTTATATGGTTTTATATTTAACTTCCTATAATCTAGTCATAATAACCATTCAAGTCACCACACAAAATTAGATTTGTTGCACCAGCTGCCTTTCCTATTAGCAGTCCAGCCATCCAACTACTTGCCTTTAAAAAAATACTGATCTACTTTTTAATTTGCACTTAAATCTCACTAAGTCAGAGTTTTTTGGTAAAGAAGTGCTCAGCATTATGTTGCTGAAATGTTAGACTGTTGTTCAAATTACTACCCATCTTGAGAGGTGGTTTATTCTTATTGAAGGTTGCCAATTGTAAAACTATTATTTCTTAGCACTTTCAAGATACAAATGTAATCAATGACTTGAAAAGCAAGGCCATTGAACATTAAGAGATTCTCTCTGTGGTGTATGTGTATGTGCAGACATGAACATTAAAATTAATGTCTGTCCTAAGAGTTCTTCATTTGATAGGTACACCTGGAGCAGTTAAAAGGATTTGTTCTCCTAAATAAAATTCTTTACTCAATTAAATTTTTAAATTAATTCAAACGTTTACTAGAAAGAAAAAAAATATAAAGTGCCACTCTCATCTTCTAAAAGAATCGCCTTTTAACCCAGTTTTGAAAAGTAGAATATCACACTGTTGCATAAACTTCTCTATGTACAGATCAAGAATTGATCTGGTAATATTTATTTACAGTTTTTACCAAAGAATTCAGTCAAAATTTTCAAATGGGTTAACAAACTGGTGAAACACATCATTTCTTCACATATAAAGCATGCATTACCAAATCATATGTTAATAGATTGTGTATAATCAGACGTTTCTTCATAGGGTACTTCTACCTTTTAAAATACCCATACAGTACTTTCTTTGTTATGATGGTATCGGTGGTGGTTCTACTACAGGTTGTTTTTGTGGGTATGGGAAAAAATTTAAAGGTAAACTTGCCTTTTGTCCATGTGAGGCCAAGACTTAAACATGAAAAAGCAGAAAGTCCAGTTGTCACTCTGCCAAAATCCTTGGCTAACCACCAAAATATTCAGGTGCAGGTGAAGCTCCCAGGAAGCTAGAAAAAAATAGCAGCAGAAAGAAGCTATAATAACTGAGCAAATACATCAGCTGCTATACACCACCTGGGGGACAGAATTTTTAGTTTGATTCCATGTAAGTGAATTGCTTATTAGGGCAGCAAAAAACAAACCTCATGACACAACATAATTCAGAATCATAAAATGCTAGAATGTTAATCTATGATGTCTAATTTTAACATGAAATTATAGCTACAAAAAGAAATAAGAAAGTTTACCTCACATTCAGAAAAAACATAAAAATCAAACATGAATCAGAATGTGTTTAAATGTTGGGTATACCTGACAAGGTTTCAAAGGCTTCAAAGTTCTTATACTTTACTTGACATAATTAATGTTCACTGTGAAGAGATTGCAATAAGTTAAAACGAGTAATGTATTCCTAGGAATGATTGATAAAATATTGCAAAGACATGTCTTACATGCCAAAAGAGAATTAAAGTGATATAAAATCTTCATTAACTAAATAGAAGACAAGAAAGGAAGAACAAAAACTAAAGTGGGTGAAGAACAAATACAAAGTGACAGACAAATGCAACTGTATAAATATGACTTTAAATACAAAATGATTAAACATTTCCATTAAAGAGCATGAACTGTGAGACAGTATACAATAACAAACTCTATACTACCTACCTGAGATGCACATTAAACATAGAAAGGTAAGTGTGTTGAAAGTCAGGGATGGAAAATGCTATACAAAGAAACAGTAAGTGCAAGAGAATTGATGTAGTTAATTTAATGTTAGACTAAGTACACTCCTGACAAAGATCCTTTACTAGCTCAAAAAAGGAAACTTCATAAAATGTAAATATACCAGGAAGGAATATCAGTTACCCATATGTAAGCATCATATGTAAAGGGTTCTAAATATAGGAGATGACAATGGCAGAAATAAAAAAAACCAAATGAACAAGCATTTTTGGAAAATTGTACATAGCTTTCAATAATTTATAGAAGTACATTTAAATTTAGTGCTTATACAAAACAATCTAAACATCGCTTTCAACTACTTTAGCCTAATTATATTTTATAGAAAAGCACATTCAACAACAGCACAATAGCCATAATTTTCAAGTGTATATGGAATATTCATAAAGCTAGACTATAAACTGTGCATACACTTGTCATAATAAAATTCAAAATACAACATAATGTAGAGTATTTGCACACAACAAAATTAAATTATAAATCAATAACAATGTAACATCTTTAAAAAAATCCCAAATATTTTTATATTAAGAACTTTCTTCTACAAAAGCTACAGATCAGTGGAAAATTAGAAAACATTTTGAGCTGAATAATAATGAAAAATACAACATGCCAATATTTACAGGATAAAGGTATAGCAACACTCAAAGGAAAGCTTGGAATACTTACATTATACAGTAAGAAAAACCCAATATTAATACAATTAAATTCTACTCTATGAAGCTAGAAAACTAAGGATAAATTAATCCCAAAGTAAAATAAGCAACTACTATAGATGAAATATAATAATGAAATAGAAAATGGATGGACAATAAAGATAATCAATAAAGCCAGTCTAGTTTATTGACAAGATCAAAATAATTTTTCCATGTCTGGTTAAACTGGTTAAGAAAGAAAAAGAACATACAGGCTCTCAATAATAGGAATGAAAAGGAAAATCACTAGAGATATTAATTTCAAGTACTAGTATGGAAACACTAAAATAAATTTGTATAGTACATTTGACAGCTTAGGCAGTGTGGATAGCATTATGAAAAGCATAAATGACCAAAACTAATATAAGAAGAAATACAAAAGTCCAGGTAGCTTGTATCCATTAAAGAAATTTAATGTGAGCAAAAACCTTTCTACCAAGACAACTCCAAGTCTTGATGTGAACTTAAATAAACTATCACAAACAAGTAAGAAAAAAATTATAGAAATAGTTGAAAGTCAACTTTGATTAGCCTTTTTGAGCAAAAGAAAAAAAGATGAAAATAATTAATTGAATCTAGGAGACCACAGAACTATCAACAGCAGCACATGCACAATGAGAGACTCAGGAAAGAGAAAGGTGCAGAAAAGGTTTCTGGATAAATAATGGCCAAAACTGCTCCATAGTTAAAAAAGTCTTTCTTTCATCCATTGGAGAAGCTCAAAGAGTCCCACACAGAACAAACTGAAAGCAGTCGACCCCTAAGCACATCATAACCAAACTGTCATAAACCAAAGACGGAGAGAATCAAGAAAACAGCAAAAAAGGAATATATGTAAAGAAAACAGTATGCAAAAAGTGCAAAAAAGAGAATCATAAATGTAGTATGAGAGAAGAGAATGCACCAAAGTTTCCTCTAGAATAGTAATAGCTTTGTAAAGACATCATATCACAGTGGCACATGCATACCTGTGTGCAAAATTCATACTAGCTAAATTATGCAAGTGATGCACATACTGATGAACAGGTGATGGGTCAAGAAAATATTGTATTATTATTAGCCATAAAGAAGGGAAAATTTGATTAATTTGTAGGAAAATGGATGCACCTTGAGGCCGTAAGGTTAAGTGAAAGAAACCAGACAGAAGATTGCATGTCACATTTTTTTCTTATATGAGAACACAAAATATACATAACTTAAAGAACAAAATGAAAACAGATGATAGAAAACAAGGAGCTAGATTTTGTGGAAATGGGAGGAGGACCTGGAGATAAGAGAAGACAGGAGAGGGAAATGGGAACTAGGAAGCAGTGAAGAATCAAGCTGAGACATGGATAAGTCTTGTACCACATGATGAGTATACTCACTATGTATCACAAACATATACTGATAAAAATTTTTGGAAAGAATTTTTAGAGGCAGCTAGGATAAAATATTCAAAGTGCTAAAGAAGAAAAACAACCAAAATCACAATGATGGGAACTTTGCTTTGAAACTGAAGAAAGTGTGATGGCCCTAGAGGAAAAAACCACTAAAGGAAGTCATCACCAGTAAAATTCTCCCACAAGGTGGAAATAACAAGCACTAGAAATTAATTTCAATCTACACCTATATATTAAAAATATGAGCTGGGCATGCTAGCACAAGCCTATAATGCCAGTACCTGAGAGGCTGAGGCAAGAGGATCATGAGTTTGAGGCCAGCCTGGGCTGCATAGTGAGTTCAAGGGAAGGTTTAACAACATAGTGATATCCTTTCTGAAACATAAAATGAATAAAATTAAATTAAAATGCATATTTTCCTTGAAATATTTTCCTTTCTCATATCTGATATATATCAAACGCTAAAACTGTGTTTGTTTGTACATAAAAAAACAAAAATATAATTTTATGACAATGGGAACATAAATAATGGGAGAGCAGTAAATGCTATTCCAAAGCATAAATTTTCTATACTACTGAAATTCTGAGCTAGATTTTAATTTATTATTAATTGTAACACCTAGGAAAGCAGTAATGACTATAACTAAGAAATAGAAAAGATACAACAAAGTAATTAATATGGTACACATAAAATGTTCAACATTAAAAGGTAATAATGGAGAAATTAGGAAAAATTATGAGACGGAGAAAACAAACAGCACAATAGCGTTATCACTAAACTGTATCAATCATGAATGCTTTAAACACCCAATGAAAATGCTAAGTTAGGCGAAATAGTTTTTAAAATTATTTGACTATATCTTATCTGTGAGGGACATACTCCATATTTAGATGCATGTAGATTAAATGTAAAAAAGATGAAAAAAGGTATATCATGCAAATGGTAACCAAAAGTCAGCTTGAGCTGCTGTAATAGTATCAGAAATAAACAGACTGAAAAATTGCTATCTAGACAATTAAATACATTTTATAATTATTAAAATGTCAATCCATGAAAAATGTTATATATACTCATAGGTGCTTAACAACAGAGGCCTGCAGGTACATAAAACAAAAAGATATGGCTAGGAGTGTAACTTAGTGGCACACTTTTTGCCGACCATGCACCAGGTACTGGGTTTGATTCCCAGAACTGCAAAACCCAATCCAAACCAACCCAACCCAACACAACCCAACCCAAAACAAAGAAAAAAAAAAAAAAACAGTAGAATTGAAAGGACATATAGGCATTTTAATAATAATCATGGGTAAAGTTATTGCCTAATTTTCCATAATGGATAGAATAACTAGAGAAAAATCGGCAAGAAAGTAGAAATTTAAATGCTGTAGACCAAATAGATCTCTGCATTCTGGCTTCCATGAGCTGAGACCCTTTCCCTCACCATATCCTTCTGCCACGTTTCTAGCTCACTGCAGAACAAAAGCAGTAGCATTGGCTGACTATGATCTGAAACTTCTGAAGCCATGGGTACTTATTTATGTTAGGACACACGGGTGAGCTCTGAGTTCATTATGCTAAGTGAAAACTAGACAGAAAAGAATACATGCTGTATAATTCCATTTACAGAAAGTACCCAGCATAATCACATTTATAGAGAAAAAAATAAATTAGTGGTTGCTAGGGGTTGAGAATGAGTAGTTACTGCTCATAGGTCTTTGTTTTTTTATTATTACATATTTGGAGTATGTGATGTGTACATTTATCCCAGGGAGACAGTACATGTACTTAACATACCTTGTTTCTTTCACTCTCTTTCCACTCCTCACCTACCTGTCTTGACTCTCTGTTTATAGATTCTCTTTCTCCATTTTCATTATTATTATTTTTAGTTCATGTGTGCAATGTATAAAAATTATGTTCATTGTGGGTAGTTGCTGCATGTATATGAGACATTGTAAATCTTTTTAAAGTCTCCTTACCTTCTTCCCTCCCCACCCTCAGTGTGTGGTTCCCTTTGCCCTTTACAAAAGAGCTACCTCCCTTCTACAAATGGTACATGCAACATATGCTCTCTCTAGTGTAGCTTTCACTAAGGACAGTGCTTCCAGAATGCTCCCCTATGTTGTAACATGGTTCAGTATTTTTATCAGTCTTTCATTGTACTTTGGATTATGGTTTCTCTCGTATGATTTCTTTTTGGGGTGAGGACATTTTCTGGATTAGTGGTGATGCTTGCAGAAGCCTTGAAAATGTACTAAAAACTATTACATCATAGACTTTAAAAGGATGTATTCCATGTTATGTGAGTTTTAAAGAGGAATAGAAAAATTAATTATTATGATTAAGCACATTCATAGAATGTGGAAAACATCACATCATCATTTTAATAGGTGTAAAATAACATTAAAGAGAAGTCAAAACCTCTCAGATTAAGAATAGAAGGGTATTTCCTCACAAAGATTAAATTCTTGTATAAAACCACTCATCACTAATGCATACTTCATAATGTGCCTGATTTTTTCCCTACATTTAAGAATGAGACAAGGGCATTTCCTCTTAACACTTCCATCTAACTTTTTGTACGGGAGCTTGTAGACTGAAATAACACAAGTAAATGAAACAAAAGGGACTGAATTAGAAAAGAAAAAAGTAAAATGTTTATTCACAGATGCTGTGATGATACAGTCTCAAAGTCCCAAACAAGGCACAAACACACTTATCAGAACTAATAAAACCCAACCCTAAATTTACATGTATAATGTAAATGAGACAATAAAGGTTGCTGCATTACAAGTAAAACAGCACAGAACTGACCCAAGCTGGTAATCAGAGATAAGAACTTAGGAACACATTTTTCACCTAGGAACCTAGGTTCTGTGTTTTCCCACTGCTTTCTCAGTCATTTTTTCCTCAAATTAAGGGGTCCCACTCCATATACAGTGGACTCTCAAGATATAACCAACCTCACAGGGGAACAACCTAGGTTATGATCAGAAATTTAGATTTCTTTTCTAACCAAACTCTTGAGTTATGGCCGAGATGCTGGCTGTTTATATGATTATAAACAAGGACACTCGATGCCAGAAAAGCATATGTAAGTGTGCATAACCATCAGTCTGATCCCAGATGCGCATGTTTATGGACATGGCTTTGGTCAGTGCTTTATATAGTTGCTCTGATTTCGGCTGTCAAAATGCCCCCTTAAAGCTAGCAAAGACCCTAAGGAAGGAAGGGAAGGGAAAGAAAGCAATTACAATTGAGAAGAAAAGGACTGTGAAGTATGAGAGTGGTGTTCATATGACCAATCTCACTAATACATACAGCATGTCAAGATCCAACCTCTTACCAACCTTACAGAGTAAAGATTTGTATAAGGAGACTAGTGTTGTAAAGATGTTACTCAAATTAGGTAATTCACAATCAACAGTGTCCAGCAAGGTAGAAAGGCTTTATTAGTGTGGATAAATGAAAGGCAGATAGCAGGTTATAGCCTGAGTCTATAATTTGTGAAAAGGTAGGGCTATGAATGCAGATCTCATAAAGGATAATCCATCAATGAGTGATAATAGTGAAACATGTAGTGCCAGTAAGGGGTAGTTTCACAAATTTAAAATGAGAAATGGGGTTCATAGTGTAACTAAGCATGTTGAAGCAGCCAGTGCTGATAAAAGAGCTGCTGAAAATAAATAACATACGCTACTTCAAAATGATGACATGGAGAAATGGCTTTTGCTCTCATCAAGTTTTCAACTCTCATGTGACTGACCTTTTCTGGGAGAAAATGCCCAGGAGAGCATGCATCACCCAGGAAGAAAAGAAAATGCCAGACCACAAGACTATGAAGAATAGGCTAACCTTATTGCTAATTTCCAATGATAGTGGTGACCTCAAGATAAAGTCTCTTTTAGTTTATCACTCTGAGACTCCTAGAATGCTCAGAAACATAAAGTCATGAAGAATAGGTTAGGGGTCATGTGGAGATCTAATTTAAATGTCTGGGTCACAAGACTACTTTTTCTTGAGCAGATCAGGGAGGCTTTCTCTATTACTGTTAAAAAAAATCTAGGGAACAAAGGTTTACCACTCAAGGCTCTCCTGTCATGGACAATGCTCCTTCTCATCCATAGGATTTGGAAGAAGAATGGGCTGAAGAATTCCCATAGCTCTCAGTTGAGTTCCTTCCACCTAATACAACTCCTTACTCCAACCTATGGAGCAGCAGGCTGTAGCTAATCTGAAGAAGCTATACACCAAGGAACTGTTCCTTAAGGGCTTCCAGATGGTCTCAGACACATATTTAATCTTTAATTACACCATCCTTTCCTGTGTGGGGTTAATTGAAAATCCCTGGGCTAATGTCTCTCTAAGGGCATTGAGATCTGACTGCAAGAAACTGGCTTAAAATTATATAGCAGGTAGATGGTGAAGGTTGTGTCAAGGAGCCTGAGCCTTCAGTTGATCCAGTGGTTGATGACACTGTCACTGTAGCAGAGTCCATAGGCTTGCTGCTAGACATTAGTGATGTTGAGGAACTGGTGGGGGAACACTCAGAGGAATTGTCTATGGAGGATCTTGAGCAATTTCTGGCCGAGCAACAGGATGGCAGCTAAGGAGCTTTCTGAAGAGGTGGGACAGTATCAACAATCAGTGCAGCAAATTTCTGAAATACAGGAAATCCTGAAAAATGGGACAGAGCTACAAACATTTATAGAGAAGACCCATCCAGATAACAAAAAGTTAATCACTACATTCACTTGTTTAATGAAAATTTCATGTCATACTATAGAACAACATTACAGAAAACAGAAACATACAACCATAAACTAGTTTTTAGTTCTGAAAAGATTGAGACGATGTATATCAGTGTTTTAGTACAGTCACAGATATCATACAAGATATACAAATGTATAAGAAATCACAAGATTCATTTATGATGATCAACCAGAGTTGGATGAAGAAGTGTGCATGGGTATCTGCACACTGGAGACCGAAGGATTCAGTCCAAGGCCTGCAATTCACTGCAGCACTCTGTGCAAGTCCATATCAGGAGGCTGATGGGTCTGCAACAGATGGCTGATAAGTCTACATCGGAATGCTGAAGGACCCAAGGCGGAAGTCAAAGTGTCTGCACCAGAAGCCAGGAGAAAACGTCTAAGATGAGGGTGAAGACTGGAGCTCCTCCATAGAATCAAGCCTTTTTGTCCCTTCTCATTTCCCTTTTATATCATCTAGGTGATGATCCACCCTAGGGTGGCTCCTCTACACCCTAGGATATAGAATTGCTGAGCCAATTTAGTTAAGCTTCTAAACTTCGCAAGTTGACATAAACAAACACTACACCACGTGAACAAGAAGCATGTGCTAGTAGGCTACAGACTCTCCCAAGGAGAGAAAGGACATCAGAGAGCCAGATTGCTGATGTTCTTATGAAAGAGGACTCTCCTTCCAAACAATACCCACCTTCCATTGCATCCTCCCTTCCTGCAAGCCAAAGATGTCAACTTGAATGGTGAGTACAGCATGAAAATGTTGTTTCTGGTAAACTAAGCCCATTTTATAACTTTTTGTATATGCGTTGTTGCCAGGCAAACACTTACCCACTGAGCTATATCCCTAGCCCATATATGTGTTGTTGAAGCAAGCATATTTTATAACTTTCTGATGAATACACTAAGAAAATTATTACTCTTTCTGGCAAGTTATGCACATCATATAACCCTTTTTTATTTTGAAAAGGTTAGTTAAGGGGTACTTTGGCAGATTCAAAATACGTTATGGGTATTTCCCTTATTTTTTATGGGAAATATAGTTATGACTTACAAGCAGCCCACATAAATTAATGAATTCACAAGTCAGGGGTTCTCTCTGTCTCTCTCTGTCTCTCTCTGTCTCTCTGTCTCTCCGTCTCTCTCTCTCTCTCCTATCTATCTATCTATCATCTATGAAATTTTCTCCGAAGTTTTCTTCTGCCCCCTGGTCATTTGGTTATTTCCCTCCATCATCAGTGCTAAGAGTATAATTGGAACCATCATCCTCTCCATGAACTATAAAAAAAATCCTTACTTGAACTATTATCCCTGCTCAAAATCATTTTTTATGTGGCTGTCAGAGTGATAATAGTCACAGCATTATGCCTTTCAGTGATTTTCCATGGTTTTAGCATAAATTTAAAATTTTTTACAGAAAAATCTCGATCCTTGGAATCCAGAGAGTCTGTGAATACCTAAGTATAATATTTGAATTCACCCATCACTACCTAGGTGAACTTGGGCTACTGAGATGACTTGAGTGAGCCTCTGTTTCCTGTAAAAGGAGGGTAACAAAAATGAAAAGACATGTCTTGTAGTGTGTTGTAAGGACGTAATCAATTTTCACATGTTTAGAGTAATTAGAATGCATTTTGTCTCCCATTAAATTACTGTTTATCTTTGCTTTTGTTCAACAACTGCTTTTTGAATATTCACTATGTAAGAAGAACTGTGGTAGATAATAGCAGCGTTATTCTGAACAAAATAGACAAGGTTATAGACCTCAAGGGAACTGTTTTATATCTAGCTACATGTCTTCTTGCAAACTTAACATTTTAAATTGTACTATTGTCTACCATTATGTGCTGTTTTGTTCCTGCTGTTTTTCTCTTCAAAGAGCATTTTCTTCTGCACTTCCTGACTCACAAAATATCCATTTCTATAGCTCCTTATTCTTCTGAACTCATTTAATTATCACTTCTTTTTTTTTTACCTTTTTTTTTTTTGGCAGTACTGGGGATCAAACTCAGGACCTTGTGCTTGCCAGGCAAGCGTTTATTCCACTGAACTATATCCCCAGCTCCCTTAATTATCACTTTGAAGAATCCCATAACTTGATTACATTTGTACAATTTCTTTTTTCCTCCTATCTTATCGCACTTTATTTTATTATTTACATATGTATATCTCAATACCCTAAACACCAAAACTGATAGAAGTTTCTAGGTCTTGTTTACTGCTATTTCCTCAATGTCAAACATGGTAAGGATAGTGTCTGACACCTATAGGCATTAAGTATATGTTAGTGGGAGAATTTAGTAAAGGCTACAAACACACTTTTATCATGGGCTATGGACACACTGTGGGGATGTTATGGGAAGGGCACTTATCAATAAACTTATAATCAATTTGTATGTGGCATTCTATAAGCTAAAATACATTCAGCATCTCAAAACATCAGTTTCAGATCTTGTACACTTAGAAAGCAGAAATTGGTCAATAAATGATGTTATGGCTTATATCTAAACCTTCCCCCAAAACTTTGCATGCTCATTAGTGAAGTTTTGGGGAGGTGACTGGATCACAGATGTGTAATACTGAGCCATGGGTGTGTGATACTGTGGGAGGCAAAGCCTTCTGGGAGGATATTGGCTACCATGGGTGTGGCCTGGATGTGTATGCTCAGCTCATCAATGTACTTCTTTTGACAACTCTGAAGGAGGAAAGTTTTATTTAGCTCATACTTTATAGGGGTTTGCATGGTGGGTGTCAGTACTTTGCCCCAGCAGTGAGAAAGTAACTGACACACGTGCAGGAGACATCTACAGATATTTCTGGAACTTGTAATTCTGCACACTTACTTCCATTCTATTTTGTAATAATGGAAAGATATTTGACTAAAGACTCATAGGACTATTTAATGCTAATCAAACAGTTAACAAATGGCTACCATGTACTTGGAGATATTGTGATCCTACTCTAAAATAGACCCTTAGTTGTAGTTGTTGAAGATGTGTTTGTGTGGCTCTTCTAAGAGTAGTTAATATCAAAAATCCACACAGCCTCAAAAGAGAAAATATTAGGCTGTTACTGAGCATGTCAGGAGCAATTAGAAACATCACTGAGCTGTCTGACCAAAACTCACTTAAACATGGAGAGAAGCCTATTAGAGCCAACAAAGATAAGTATACCAAAAGTTACCAAACATTCTCAGCCAAATTCTAGCATTCAAGTTTCCTAGTTGCAGGTATTACAGTATCTTGAAAACAGTACTCACATATGGCAAGCATTTCTGACTGTAACATAGTACTGAATGCAACTATAATTGAATAATATTATGGTTCCCAAATTCCTTTCTCCAAGAGAAATATTTTCAAGAAAACCTATATTTAAAACAGCATAAAATAGAGATGACCTTGCCAGCTCCTTTCCTATTCACCCCCAACCTAATGGCCCCTCAGGGTAAAGTAGGAATAATACTGCATTGCAAAAGTCATAAAATAGACTCATAGAACCTCAAAGTAGAAACTGAATAGAATTCAACCCAACCATCAACCCTATATTTGAATTCCCTTTTACAAAAAGAACTTTCCAGGATTTCCCCCCAAGACTTCACATCCTTGCACAAGTTATTTCCCCTCTGTATACTTTAGTATCTCCATCTATAAGAAGAGTGGTTGGAGTAAACACACTCAAGGTCCTATCACACTATAAAAATACATGACTCAATAGTCATATGTAAAAATATATGCCTCAATATGTCACTCAAAACACAAGGATCCTCCCTCAGAATGCAGATTATGAAGTCTAAGTTTTGTGTTCTACACAACATGCATTTCAAAGGGAAATGTTCTGAGGAGTATACTCCAGGACTGTAGGCAGTTTCAGGGATTCTGAAACCATTCTGAATTTTCATATAAAACTAGAGCGTTCTTCTGATAATGGAGCCCATTTATCTGTTGGTTTGGCTCAGCTGGCAATATTTTGCATTTAAAAGGTAGAGCCCAGACTTTTCTTACAACATTATTTCTTTTGAAGTTGTTAACTTTATTTGTAGATGACATGACTGAGCTATTCTACATAGAAGACCCCAAAAATGACACAAGACTCCAATTTCAGTAGCCTAGCAGGATACAAATTCAACACTCAAAAATCAGTTGCATTCCTGTGTTCAAATAATAAACGTGCTTAGAAAGAAATTAGAGAAGCAACACCTTTCACAGTAGCATCAAGAAAAATGAAATACTTAGGGAGCAATCTAATGAAGGAAGTAAAAGACCTACATATTGAAAACTACACTACTGTGGAAAAAGAGATCAAAGAGGATATCAGAAAATAGAAAAATATTCCTTATTCGTGGATAGGCAGAACCAACATAGTGAAAATAGCCACATCTGCAAAGTAATTGTGAGGGCCGGAGATATAGCTCAGTGGTATAAGCACCTGTCTGGCAAGCATAAGGTCCTGAGTTTGATCCCTGGTACAAAAAGAGAGAGAAAGTAATTGTGAGAAACTTAAATTGAAAGACAGTCTTTAAAAAGAGCTGTATACTTCAAAATGCTAATATTATAGAAAAGAGGTAGGTCTAAGGAACTAATGTAGATTAAAGAACATTAAAGCATCATGACAACTAAATGCAATATTTGTGAGCAGACCAAATTTTGTACAGGAGAGGAAAATATTATAAATACACATTAACTGACAACAGTATAATATAGATTTAATATCTACTTTGTATATATAAGACCACTGAGTGCTCTTGGAAGAAATACTCAGAATATTTAAGAGGTATTTAGTGGGCATATTCTAATGTATTTCAGAAAAAATGTTGGCATAAATAAATAAATAATATATATATATATATACATATATATATATACATATATGAATGTATAACTTTTTCATGTGAAGAATGCTTAAATAAATGTTTATATACTTGTGTATATATACATCTATGCAGGGGAAAGGATGGAGAGAATGACAAAACAGTAGCAAACTATTAAACATGGAGAAAAGTGAAGCTAGATAAATAGTCTCTTAGTTACTTTCTTTTTGCTAAGATAAAATACTTCACACCCACAAATTAAAGGAAGAAAGGTTTATAAATCATAGTTTGTAGAGGTCTCAGTCCACAGTTAGCTAGTTCCAAGGCAGGGTGGCGTGGCAGAAGATAAACAGTCTAAAACAGGGCAGGCAGGAGACAGTAGAGCAGCAAGCCTCCCTTTCCCTTTTTATTCCATTCAGAGTACAAGAGTATTTGTTGTCGCTATCTACACTCAAGATGGTCCTTCCCATTTTCCACACATCCAGAACTATGCTAAACCTGTCAGTAGATAATCCAGTTATCACACACATATTCCAGTGTCACACAACCATGGTCCAGCCCTCTCCCCAAAATCCCACCTATGAGTGAATGAGGCCTTGAGTGGCTATCTAGACATAAACCATAACAAATTGCAATCAGAAGTTGGCTACATTATTTTTGCCACTTTCCTATAAGTTTGAAATTACTTGAAAATGAAAAGATTAAAAACTTGACTTGTGTTGATATCTTAATTTTTAATGCTAAATGGAATTCCTTATAAAATATTTTTGCTCATAGACTAATTTAGTGGGAAATGGTTTTTGCTCAAATGTACTCATACCATTTGCAGCAAAAAGAAAGATGATGTGAGATGTGGGAACCAACCAACCTAGAAGAGTACTTTTTAAATTAAAGAGAAAAACTCCTACTCAGTAGGAGAATGAGAACCAATATGCAACTACATATACACAGATAAAAACTATTTCTATATCATGTTGGCAACTTTTTATCCCTCAGTGAAAGTCTTGATGTCACCACTTAGCTGAGCTCTATTACCATTTTTCCTGTAGAAAAGCAAACAGCACTGTACTGGGAAGTAGAAAGACCTGAGTTTAAATCCTGTCTCTGGCATCCACTACTTACAGAGGTGTAAGACTGGAAATTCTCCATCTGTAAAGTGGGAATAGTGATATATTTGAGATCATAAACTTTCTCTACCTACCATTTAAGGCTTTCTGCAAATAAACCTTCAGTCAAACTGGTTATGAGGCATTGTATGAAACTGGTAGTAAGTGGTAGCCTTGCTTATCTATTGTCTTTTTTGCTTAATCTGACCATCATTTAGGAGGGAGCTTGTCTACAGAAAAAACATGCTCCAAAAAGGAATTTGACCAGCTGTTTTCAAGAGTAGTAAATATTAGACCAGTGGTGGCAAATCTATGGTATGCATGCTACAGGGGGCTATTTGTACCATTGAAAGCCCTAAAAGGTTCACCACACTGCTACGCAATCAGTTTTCAGTGCACTGGTTTGTGTGTATTAGGGGCATTTCACTTTATGTATCTGAAATCTCCCCCACAGTCATTGTGTTGGTCCAAAGAGTAACAACATAGGAAGTACATCTCATTTTCCCCCTATATTTCTCTTGTGTATCTTTGAGGCATACTTTTTCATTTACTGACAAATACATCTTTTATCTTGATGTTAGCTCTTGGGAACAGAATTGTATTCTACCAACAGAAACAACAATTTCATCACTTAGACTGTGACTGCTGAGCCTTACGCTTGGGGAGGTGGTGAAATAACACAACAGCTTCCAGACTGCTATTGTGAGACTTGCAAATCTGTGGCACAACTGACTTATATCAATGCTTGCATAAATGCATCTGATAGCCAGACACAAAATCCAATCACTTCAACAACTGCATCTTCTTCACATTAAAATTCTCATTTTATCTAATCTGCTTCATCATATTTTCATATTGTATGCCATTTTAAACAAGTAGGATTGACTACAAAAAATAAAACGAAAAATGATTAGGAATCATAAACATATGCAGCAATTTATTCTCTTGAAACTCTTCCTCCCCACATTTTTCTTGATCAGTTCCTTTAGATAATTTTCTCCATCAATATCTTTGTCCACAGCAGATTCATTAGTTGTACTTGCAGAGTCTTGTGGGAGGAGGAAATATGACTGTGACTATTACATAGCATGGTGGGAGAATGAGTACTGAAATTCTAACTCTGGATGTCAGTGCTTTATACCCAGGACCCTTGGTAAAATCTTTTGTGAAGTGGGACATGATATGCAAGTAAAGGTGCATGAAAATATGCAATGTGATAGAAATTCACACGAACAAATGTTCCCTGTATGATTATTTTTATTAAATTTGTTTTCACTGATAAATGAAAACCTAAAAATTAGGCATATTAATGGGTGTCATGTAGTATTTTGATATATATGTACATTATATAATGTTTAAATCACAATCAATATATTTCCTTAAATATTTATCATTTTTAAGGTGAAAACTTTGAAAATATTTTCTTGAAACTTTTCAAAGTGAACAATACCTTATTGTTATTACCATCATCCTAGTGTGCAATAACACATTAGAACTTGTCTCTCCTAACTGTAACTTACTACCCATTGGTCAACCTGTTCCTCTACATCCCCACCCTCTACTCTTCCCAGCCTCTGGTAACCACCATTCTACTTTCACCTTTTGTGAAATTAACGCTTTAGATTCTACAAATGAGCAAGATCATATGGTACTTATCTTTCTATGCTTGGTTTATTTCACTTAGCAAAGTAAATTCCAGTTCTATGTACGTTACTGAAAATGATAGGGAGTTATTTTTTTTACCACTGAGTAATGTTCATTATGTATATGTAACCCATTTTCCTTATCTATTCATCAGTTGATGAACATGTAGATCATTTCCACTTCTTGGTTATTATGAACAGCACTGCAGTGAACATGGGAGTTCAGGTATCTCTTCAATACGCTGATTACATTTCCTTTGTATGTATACCTAGTGGTGGATTTCTGGATCATTTGGTAGTTTTAATTTTTTGAGGCTCCTCCATATTCTTTTTCATAATAGCTATACTGTCCAACAGTATAGGAGACTTTTCTTTGCTCCACATTCTTGCCATTATTTGTTACTTTTAGTCTTTTTCACAATAAATATTCTTGGGTAAGATAATATTTTATTGTGGTTTTGATTTGCATTTCTCTGGTGATAATTGATGGTGAACATTTTGTCATGTACTGTTGGCCATTTGTATGTCTTCTTTTGAAAAGTGTCTGTTTGGACTATTACCCATTTGTTAGAATGGGTTTTTAAAATTTAATTTAATTTAATTTTTTATTTTAAACAAAAGAATATAAACCCAAATAACTCAAAAACAATAAGGAAATACAAAATTATAGAGAAGATACTAGGCAATTGGATTGCCTACAATGGATGCTGTATTACATAATGTTATCTTCATATTTGTTACTTAGTTATAAACCAGAATAACACAAAAACAATAAAGGAAATACACAATTTTACAGAAGATATTGAGGAATTAACAATGGATGCTGTATTACAAAATGACATCTTGGCTTTTGTTACTCAGTTATACAAATAATGGCACATTCGATTAATTCAACAGTTTTCTCCACCCTCACCTCCATTGTTCTCCCACCCAATCAGTGGTCTTCCCTCTGATAACAATTGTACTCTTTGGTTTATTTATTCCCTCAGGCTCTCTCATTGGGAAGGCACATGGCCACTTCAAATTATGCTGTTACAAACACGGATGCACTCAAATTATTATGGCACTAAGTAGAAAAGTACCCATCCTCAAAAACAGTACATAGGCAGGGAACCAGATACCCTGTGGTCAGCACTCCATTGACAAGCCCTCAAGGCCCTCTGGGGTCTGGTTGAGTCCGTGGGCTCACCCCCACAGACCGCTGGGCTTTGCCCCAGTGAGGCACTTCTGGGTGCCCAGTCTAGGTCCCCAGGGTTTTCATGTAGCCTGTGGGGAGCATCCCACCTTGATTCTCATTTCTAATCCTCCCTGGTACCAAAGGACCCGCCTCTCTCCCTCTTGTCATTCTCATGTTGCTATAATCAGTGTCTGGGTGGTGATCCTCTGGGAGGATCTTTCTCTGCTGCTCACCTGGTCACCATCCAGGCTGGTGTTCCTCCACTCTGGGTTTGGCCCAGTTCTGGAAATTTCACTTTCCTTTTATTTTATTATTTTATTTGCTATTGGAAGTTTGGAGTTCCTTCTATATCCTGGATATTAATCTATTGTCAAATGTACAGTTTGCCAATATGTTTTCAACAACATTCTGTATGTTGTTTATGCACTCCATTGTTTTGTTTCACTTGCTGTGCAGACACTTTTTATTTTGAAGTTACCTGATTTGTGCATTCTTGCTATTGTTTTCTATGTTGTTGGGATTTTGTCCAAGGAATTCTTTCCCACTACAATATTTCAAGAATTTCCGCTGTTTCTTCTTGTAGTTTCATATTTAAGTCTTTAATCTATCTTAAGTTGATATTTGAAATTGGTGAGATATGGGGTCTAGTTTTATTCTTCTGAAAGTAACTATACAATTTTCTAAACATCACTTATGCAAATCCCTGTCTTTAATGTACATTCCTAACACCAGTCTTAAAACTTAGCTGCACTCCGCTTATTTTCTTTCAACTTGTCTAACTAAACTTATGCTAACACTGTGCTATTTTGACCACTATGAAGATTTTATTATTAGGAGTAAAAGTGCTGCATTCAGATAGTGCAAGGTCCATCCTGAACAACCTGAACTATTTAATGAATATCAAGGTAATACTACTTAAATGGGAAAACATGTTATATGATATTTTAACTCCTTAGATGAGAATTAGCAGATGTATTCATTTTCTCCTTGTACTGTAAAAAATTACTACAAATATAATTGAACAATATCTTATGATTTAATAAGCCAGAAATCTGACACTGGTCCTAATGCTACCGGTAAAATAAAGGCCTGAGCAGGGATATAGCTCTCCCTGAAGACTATCCTAAGTTATATCCAGTGTATCCAGTCTGGAAGACAAATGGTTACCAGAAACTTGAAAATGCAAGAGCACAAATTCTACCGTAGGGCCTCTACCAAGGATGCAGCTCCACTGATACCTTGATTTTACTTATAAGACCCACTATGGATTACTGACTTCTATCATGGTAAGACAATAAATTTGTATTGTTTTTATCTATTGCATTTGTGGTAAGATAGAAAATTCATTTATTCTCTTTTCTGTGTTTTAATGGTTACCTGCATTTTCTTGGCGGGGCCATTTCTTACATCTTCAAAGTCAGAAATATTAAATCTCTCTCCAATCCTTTTTCCATTATCATATGTCTTTCTACTGCAGTTGAGAAAGACCCTTTGATTTTAAGAAAAAAATGTAATTAGATTAGAACCATTAGATAATGCAAAATAACCTTCTGTATCAAGATATTTCATTGTTCTCATAACTGTAACATCTCTTCTCACATGTAAGGTAACATTGACAGGTTTCAAAAATTAGGATATGGGGCCAGGGATATAGCTCAGCAGCACAAGCACCTGCCTGGCAAGCACAAGGTCCTGAGTTCAATTCCTGGTACCTCCCAAAAAATTAGGATATGGACCTCTTTTGGAGATCATTATTATGTCTATCACAGAAAACTTGAGTTCTATGACTGTTCATCAACTCTCTAGAAATGTAAATTTGGAAAACGTTTCAACTCCTTATTCCATATATTTGTCTACATGACAAATAAAATATCTTGTTACCATTGAGGCTTGGCACATGCCATCCCAAAATATGACTGCAAGAGGCCAGAATGTCATTTCAAATACCTCTTTGATATATTCACTTTTTTCTCACTATTTTGAGAAACACACAGAGGTAGCTCTGAGAAACTCTTCTAGCAGGAAGAGAGCTGCTCAGAGAAGATATTTATTATCACAAAGACTTTCAACACATAACAAGACAACCTTTATTTATCATGGATTTACCCCTCACCTTTCCACAATTTGTCTCCACCAGCCCCTAGAAACTTCTACTTCTTTCTGTAGCTCAGGATGCTATATGTTTCAGTCTTCTGGCTTTTCTTTGAGTCTCATGCTTTGTGAGTCTCTCTTGACTAAGTATGCAATGAAATTTTCTTTTTTTGCCTCTATTAAACATCTTTAATCAACTTAATTCATACTCTAGACAAAAAGCCTAGGAAGGTAGAGGGAAATACTTGTCCTCTCCTGTGCACTACCTCATAGGATTGACTTCAATATTAAATGAGTGAATGTGAAAGCACTTTGTAAACTGCAAAGGCTGCATACATATAAGGGATTATAATTCCCATATATGTGGAGAAGCAACATGAACAGTAAGATAAATTGTAGATAATAGAGGTAGAGGTTTCCTATCATTTCTCCACATTAAGTCTTATAAAGCAATTTGTGTCCTTAGGAGTGTTTCATGTGAAGTTACAGAGGATTCTCTCATAATCTCTTTTCTTGACATCTAAATTGGTTTAATTAATGTGAGCTGCCATATCATTACTTACTATAACTTAGCTATTTCTTTGTATGGTGTTCTTTACGTCTGTGTCATGTTCTCCTGATGCTTCCAAAGAGTACATCTTAGTGGTTCCAAGGGATGCCATGGTTCCTTCAATCCTCATTGAATTGAGATCACACTGTATCTATTCACATAGGTTGTCATGTTTGGCCACCTAACAACCATGTTAAGACCATTGAAGACCCGAGAAAAGTTTGACTAGACATCAAGATTACCCTCATTTTACAAGATGGTAGGAGTTCAACAATGATTCTTACACTGCATATTGTTTTCAGATCAGTCATTCTGATTACCAAATTCAAGCATGCAAAATTGGTCAAGAAAAAGGAAAATTTTAAGCATTGACTATTCCTTTCAATAAACTAGAGACATCAGCAATACAACTATTCCAGCTATCCATATATATATATGCACATATAAATTTTGTTTTCATTAAAAAAACAAAATAACAAAAACAAATATATAAACAATATAGCATAGAGAGCAATAAAATGATACAAAATTTCAAAATATGGTGTTAGGATATTACCAATGGTTGTTATATTACATAATATCATCTTCAAAATGGTTTCACATATAACCAGATATAAGCATTCAAAATTGATCAAACAATTACACATTGCTTCTTTCAATAAACCAATAAATATTAATAGTACAATTATCTTAGCTTTTTTTTGCTTGTGACTGTCTTTGATTGTTTGATCAATCTTACATTCATATGTCTAGTGGACTGAGCAACTTCGTTGAAGATAACAATATGTAAGATAGCAACCATTGTAAATTCCTAACATTTTGTTTTGATGTCATGTATTATTTTTGTTGTTTTGATTTTGTCTTTATTGTTGTTTTGTTAGTTTTTTAATTTTTAAAATAAAATAAAAAAGATTATTCTCACTTCTTGTTACTATCAAACCAGCAAACAAATTTGATGGAATATGTACCATATATGATAGTAAATAATGCAGCTCCCATTAGTTACCCATGTTTCTTGGGGAAGCACCAGAAAATCAATTGTGAAACAATTCTATGCAGAAGGTACAATCAGTAAATTTAGAGGAATAAGATACCATGATTGTCCTACATATTATATGATTTTAGCCTGGGAGAGAGCTCGCATCAGCTCTCAATATCTTCCCATGAATGTTAATAAGAAGCTCATTACCACAGAAACTTCTGCATTCTCTTGCTTAATTAATTGTTAAGACTGCTTGAAGCCTAACAATGGCATGCTACATCATGCATCTCTCAAGTCCTTCATAAATACAGATCTTTCTGTTCCACCTACAGTATTAGTTCAGGGCACAGACACTTAGCTGTCATCTTCATCTTTTCTCCCCTACTTTACCAACCAGGAACTCATGTATAAGATACTTCCTGACATTTCTTCCTCTTCTCTTCTCTAATCTTCCCCTCCTTGTTTCTTTCTGACAGATCTCTTCCTAAGTGACTAAATCTATGTAAATAAACCCTGTAGATTGTGCCTATCAGCTAACAACATGCTCTCAAATTTACCCAAATGTCAGTTAGGTTCAATTGGTATAGGAGAAAAAATCATCCATCTTGTGATGTTCAGCCAATAGCAGATACAGTTATACAACAGGTACTATTTATGATAAAAATCAGAGAAAAAGTTCTTAAAGCCTAGAAGCTTGTGATCTAATAAACAATGCAAAGAACTAGGGATAGGCTATTTCTGTAGGCATAAAAAAGTCATTACAGAACCACATCAGTTGTAGTTTTGGGGAGAACTTGTTAACTGAGATCCTGTTCAACAACAGCAGAGACATGGAAAAATCTGTTACTGTCACTAAACAGAAGAACAGATGATCAGTTTGACTGAAAGTTGAGGTCAGAATGGTATATGGAAAGAATGCTTTAACCACAAATCAAGAAAAAGCTCTACAAAAAACCCATCTAGTCTGAATTTCATAATCTGTGGGAAAAATTATGCATATGTGCACATATATTAATGCCTTCCCCACCCAATATGAATCTGAGAAGTATTTACAGTTTGAACACCTTTGGCCTGGTAGATCCAAATGGTGGAATCAGGCCAGAAATTTTTACCAAATGAGTACATAAAGAAAAACCAAAACAAATATCATCTCAGAGTTCCTTTTCCTGAACCACCAAAAAAAACTTGGCTGGCCAAATTCTTATATTTCCTGTTAGGGTCTTCTTTAAACTGTTCTTGTATAGAGGCTCAGGGTCTGGAGGAGCTATTGAGTAAGCTTTGGAACTAGAGTGAGCTAGATTTCCCCTACAGACTAGGAAGTAGAAGGAGATTCCCTGACATTCCCATCTAATATTCAGAAGAGAAAGGAGACTATATATCTACGATACAACTACGGCTGGAGTGTGGCGCTTATTAAATTTGTACTTAAATGTTGAAGTAATTTCCTTTCGGATGAAGAGAGAAATCCCCAACATTTTGTTTTATGAAATGTCATGCCTCCGAAGTGTCTTGTTCTGCTTTGTCCATTCAGCCATATTGAAGGCTTTAAAAATAATTTTTTAAAATGTGGGAGTAAGACACACCTTGACAACTTTTATGGTGTTAAAAACAACATAAAAAGGAGTTCATTCTAACTTGGTAGAACAATCAAGTGTCAGTTTACTTTTACTGATGGAAATAACTGACCAGTAACTTGTCTGTAACTATTAAATTCCACCAAACCATCATGGAGTAAAACCTTCAGTCTTTCTAACAAGTTGTGCTAATATTGTTATTTGAAGAATAATCTTTCTTCTGAAATAAATTTTTACCTAGTATTTTTCTGAAATATTATATATATATATATATATATATATATATATATGATATACTCCATATTCTTAATAGTTTGTGATGATTATGCTTTGTAAAATCTTTATAAAATATGTTGTTTCTACTTGGACTCCTAGATAGCAGAAATACAATAAATTACATATGCTTTAATTTTCTTATTTCTTGCACTGTAATTTATAGTACTGTCTAGAATGTGAAATAAGCTTGAAAAGCCTGGAATAATTCTGAGGTCACATGTGATTCTCTGACCATTTCAAAACTAAATTTTCCAATAACTGAAACAATTATGTGAGTCAAAATGTCAGAAATATAACC
Source organism: Dinomys branickii (assembly GCA_004027595.1). Classification (NCBI taxonomy): domain Eukaryota; kingdom Metazoa; phylum Chordata; class Mammalia; order Rodentia; family Dinomyidae; genus Dinomys; species Dinomys branickii. Next base: position 1,705 of record PVLD010018472.1, on the reverse strand, counting down.
TATATCACATACATATATGTCCCAAATGTCATCATGCTCTACATGATTAGTAGATTGGGATCTATTAGTAACAACTGAAAATGTATATGGCAAATAAACCAGTGTATTTTTTATTTAAAACTTTTTGAGAAGCAAGGGCAACTGTAGTCAGATCAGTAGGAAATGAAACTTTTTTTCCTATTTTTTATTTTAAAGAAAATAGTACAAAAAGGAATAGCAAAATACAAACAAAACAAAGCAAGGACATCAAAAATCATATGGGGTTTCAAGCCAAATGACAGGCTTGAAATATAACAGTTGTTGTTATATTACATATTGTTATCTTCAGTGAAATTGCTCAGATTACCAGACGTAAGAATAGAAGACTGATCAAATCATTACAGGGAATAAGAAAATAATAACTTAAAAGAACATTAGAGACAATACATAGTTTTACTAGATAGGATTTTAGGAATTCACCAATGGTTGTTACAATGCAAATTGTCTTCACATAAATTGCTCACATTACCAGATATAAGCATGTAAAATTGGTCAAAATATTTAAAAAAATTAATCATTAACTATTCCCCTCAAAAAACCATCAGACATCAGCAGTACATTTATGCCACTGATCCATATATATGTGTATATATGAATAATACCTTAGTACTTTCTTTTTCTTCTTTCTCTCATCCCAGTTGTTCCTTCCTTTGAGCAATTTCTTTCCCTTTCTTATTATGTATTGTACAGTTTGGGTTTTATTTACTCTTTCATGTTCTTACACCAGGGATACAATGTGATGTTTACACATGTGGGTCTGATTTATTTCACTATGAGAATGGTCTCTAGTTGCATCCATTTACCTATAAAAGCCTCAAGTTGATCTTTTTTATAGCTAATATTCCATTGTAAAGAAATACCACATCTTTTTTATCCATTCCTCAGTTGATGGGCATTTGGATTATTTCCAAGATTTACCTATGACAAATTGCACTGCTATAAACATGGGTGCACATATATCACTGTGGTATGATGTTTTTAATTCTTCTGGGAAAATACCCAGAAGGGAGATGGCTGGGTTAAGTGGGACTTCCAATCCTAGTTTGTGAGGAATCTCCAGACTGATTTCCACAGTGGTTTCATCAATCTACACTCCCACCAGTAGTGGAGTAGGGTTCCTTTCTCCTCACAGCCTCTCCAGGGTTCCCAAAGCTGTCTGGGTTTCAGGCCTGTTTCCCCTGGGGTGTAGTAGGGGGTGGGTTGTGGTCACCATGGCTCCAGACGGCCACTACCTTGCATGGTTCCCACACCAGTGGGGAGTAAGTGCAGAGTCACTGAGGCCCCCTGAAGCTGTTTGAGTTTTAGATTAGCTCCCCAGAGGGTGCGGGGTGGGGGCAGGGAGGGGTACCAAAACCCTTGAGCTTGTCTGGGGCTCCCATTGGCTCCCAAGCTGGTGGGACAGAGGTGGGTCAGCTCACCAGAGTTCCTGAAGCTGTCTGAGGTTCATCTCAGCGGCAGTGGGGGAAGGGAGGAGAAGGTGAGAGGCAGGGAGTGGACCCCAGGCTGACTGGGTTTCTGCCTGTCTCCCAAGCTAGTGTGCAGTGGGTGGCAGCAGCTCACTGGAGTTCCCGAATGTGTCCGAGGTCCAGTTGAGCTCCAGTGGGGAAAGGGGTGAGGAAAGGAGGGGTGGGGAGTGGACCCCGGGCCCCTAAACCTGTCTGGGTTT
>PVLD010018471.1:0-38923 GCA_004027595.1 Dinomys branickii | reverse complement strand
TACTATCTTATCTATAATTTGGTATTCCCTTTAATGTTTTTGTGTTAACTAATGTGAAGATAACTATGTAATACAACATCCAGTTCTAATTCCCTACTATATTCTGTATAACTTTGTATTTTCTGTATTGTTTATGGCTTTTCTGGTTCATATGTCTCCATTCTTTTGTCTTTAAAATAAAATTAAAAAAAAAAAGACAAAAAAAAGACTGGGCTGTATCTTCCAAGAGTAGAAAAAATAGGCCTGATTATAAGATGGCCTATTTAGCCAAATTAAATTGTCCACCAGAAAGGAACAAATTTAACTCTGATGGATACGCTACAATGCAAAATACACTGCAATATAGCAAGCCAATTGAAGATGTGAACTCAAAATTGTAAATGGTGACAATCTTCCATTGTATGAGTTTCTTCATGCCATTCCTCAAAACCTATTTCATTCCTTTGTAGCATACTTACTGGTTTAATGTGTTTCGTCACTTAACTTTGTTACCATCAATATCATCCCTATTATTTTAGATTTTTAAAAGCCAGCGAGCAGGAACTGTCAAATAGCTCATAATAATGAAAGCACCTAACACACAATTAACACTCAGTGTACCTCTTGTTAAACGAAGACATGCTTTTTAGAAGATCAAGGTGAGACCCTTCCACAGCAAACCCAGTCTAAAACTTCACCTTTTTTTCTTTCAAATTTTAGAATTTGATTTTTTATTATACAATAACAAAGATGTGTATGTCACATATCAATACTGTTCATATTTGATCTCCCTGATGATCAGTAAATTCAAAACATGATCTAGAACGTAGTCAGAGCCGGGCATAGTGGTACATGCCTGTAATCCCAGCACTTGGGAGGCTGAGACAGGAGGATCATTGTGAGTTCGAGGCCAGCCTGGGCTACAAACTGAGCTCAAGACTAGCCTGAACTGCATAGCAAGACCCTGTCTCAAAAAGGAAAAAAAAAAAAAAAAAAAAAAAAAAGAACCTAGTCAGAATCTGTACATAAGCATTTATTGTATGGCTGTGCACAGAAGTTGGGTTTGTACATACAGGTGACTGTGGGAGAAGGCCTGTACTGGTTTTCTATTAATGACGTGCTTATTTCCCAAGTTAGCATGATCCCCCTTTGTCCTCAAGCCTTATTTCTAATCTCTTCCTCTTCTTCTACGTCTCTATTTTCTCTCTAACACCTTTTAAATTGTAATCCCTCAGGGCAAAATTGACATATTAAAGACTTACATACTGCATATAATTTCTAGTTTAAGATTTTGTTATATAACCACAAATCTAGTTCATACATTTAAAGGTGGCAAATTAATGATTGCTTCAGTTTGTCATTTTCTAGGCTGTGTTTCATGCTATTGTTATTGCTGATGGTACCACCTTAGCCAAAAGTGACATAATTGTTCTAAACAGCTATTTTTCCTGGTATTTCAAGGCTGACATTGACTAAGGGTCATAGAAAATACTGGGGAATAGTGCCAAAGAACCAGGGACTGCACCAAATAGGCAGCAACCTCTCATCCCAAATAAACTGAAGAGGTAGGATCTTACAATGGACTCCCTTTTTCTTCCTTTTTTTTTTTTTTTTGTGGTACTGGGGATCGAACTCAGGACCCTGCGCTTGCTAGGCAGGCGCTTATTCCACTGAGCTATATCCCCAGCCCCCTTACAACGGACTCAAAACCCAAAAACCAGCTATACCTGGAAGATACTACAGAGAAGCAGGCATTTCCTAAGGGTTCTAAATACTAGCAAAAAAGCAACCCACCATAGGCAATCTATAAGCATCACCTCAGGAATGAAACCAAAAAAAAAGGAAAGGGAAGAAAAGAAAAGAAGGAGACATTTAAACAAGATTCAACCCCAGACATCCAGTTCACCATATGTAAACCCAGGGAACAATCTGAAAGCCACCAACCTTGCCTCTCTGAAGTGATAACACAGAGCAACTAAATGAGGTTCCAGAAAAAAATCGAATTGAAAATAATTTCTCAGATAACTGTAGAGATGGTGTCCACAATGAAAACCATGCTTAGTGACTCTAAAGCAGATACAGATAAAAAAAAAAAAACAGGAGCTTAAGAAAATTATGGAAGCCATGATTGCTCAGCATAGGAAAGGAATGGAATCCATAATGCAGATTCAAGCAGATACCCAGGAGAATAAAAATTCCATTGAAAGTATCTGTAGCAGATTAAGCCAATGTGAGGACAAGATCTCACATGTAGAGGACAGGCTTGCAGTTAGTGATCCTGAAAAGAAAGATTTCTTAAAAATAGCAAGGGACCATGAGAAATCAATATAGCAGCTGCTAGATGAGGTAAAGAAGAATAACTTAAGATTGACTGGAGTCAATGAAAAAGCAGGAGATAGCACAAATGATATTAAAAAGCAGTTCACTGACGTCATGGCAGAAAATTTCCCTAGCATGGAAAAAGATTTGACATGCAGTTAAATGAAACATACAGAACTCCAAATAGCAACAATCAAAAAAAGTTACAGCCAGGCATACCATAGTCAAAATTCCAAAAATTAAATACAAGAAAAGAATCTTAAAAGCTGTTGGGAAAAGAAATAAACCACATGTAAAGGAAAGCCCATCAGAATCATAGCTGACTTTGCAGCACAAACCCTCAAGTCAAAGAGAGCTTGAAGTATTTTAAGCTCTAAAGGAAAACAACCATCAACCCCAAATGTTGCACTCTACAAAACTCTTTCAAAACTGATGGAGAATTAAGATGCTTCCATGACAAAAAATACCTGAGGAAATTTATGACCATCAAAGCAGCACTCCAAAATGTTTTGAAGGACATTCTAGAAGGAGATAACAAGGACTACAACTGCATGGTCCCCAACAGAAGGAATTCACCAGGTAAGGCAAACAATTAAATGGGGGGGAGGCCAATGACAGGAAAATAACATGACAAGGATAAGTCAATACATATCAGTTATAACCATCAATATTAATAGCATCAATTCACCAATCAAAAGACACAGACTGGCAGAATGGATCAAGAAGCAAGATCCAACAATATTATGCATAAAAGAAACACATTTAATTAAAAAAGAAATTCATAGACTGAAAGGAGGAAAACAATACTCCATGTGACAGGAACTCAGAAAAAAGCAGGGACAGCTATTTTATTTGCAGACAAAGTGAATTTCAAGCCAAGACTGATTAAGACAGACAAAAAGAGAGAGACTCTTGAAGGGAACAATCCAAGAGGAAGAGATAATAATCTCAAATATATATGCAACAAATATCAGTGCACCCAACTATATAAAACAAATATTAACAAATGAAAAATCAAATAAGCACTAATACAATTGTACTAGGGAATCTCAATATCCCACTGTCACAAAAAGACAGATCAACTAGACAAAAAATCAACAATGAAATAGTAAAATTGAACCAAACTTTTGAACAAATGGACATAGTAGATGTCTACGTTGTTCAACCCACAACATCAGAATACACATTCTTCTTGGCTGCACATGGGACGTTCTCCAAAACAGACTACATACTAGCTCATAGAACATGCTTAATTAAATGCAGAGGAACTGAAATTATCCCGTGTATATTATCAGACCATAGTGCATTGAAATTGGAAATCAATGGCAAAAGAAACCACAAGAACTTCATAAACACATGGAAATTAAATAGCATCTGCTTGAACAACCAATGGGTCACACATGAAATTAAAAAAGAAATTAAGACAGATTCTACAATTAAGTGATAATGTCAATACAATATACTAGAACTTATGGGATATAATGAAAGCAGTCTTCAGAGAGAAATTCACAGCAGTGAATATCCATACCAGGAAAACAGAGCAAGCACAAATAAACAACTCAATGGTGAACTTCAAACTTCTAGAATAAGAACAGCAGGCTAAGCCAAAAGCTAGTACAAAGGAGGAAGATTGGAACAGAAATTAATGCACTGGAGACTAAGAAAACAATACAAACAGTCAACGAATCAAAGAGCTGGCTCTTTGAAACATTAAATAAAGTTGGCAAAATCTTAGCCAACCTTATCAAAAGAGGAAGGACAGACTCAATCCACGCAGTTAGGGACAAAAAGGGTGACATCGCAGCAGACCCTGCAGAAATCCAGAGGATCATCCGTATCTATTTCAAGATCTTGTATTCTAGTAACATGAAAAATGCAGAATAGACATATTCCTAGATACAAATGAATTACCAAAGCTGAATCAAGGAGATACAAAAATTCTAAATAAACTAGTATCAATCAATGAAGTTGAAGATATAATTAAACACCTACTAACAAAGAAAAGCCCAGGCCCTGAAGGAGTCACTGTTGACTTCTAGAAGAAATTCAGAGAAGACTTAATATTACTACGTCTGGAACTCTTTAATGAAATTGAAAGGGAAACTATATGCCCAGATTCATTCCTGAAAGCAAGCATTCCCTGATACCAAAACCAGAGAAAGATCCAACCAAAAAAAGAGAACTATAGGCCAATCTCCTTAATAAACATAATTGCAAAAATCCTCAATAAGATACTGTAGCAAATCATCAAGATTATATACCCTGACCATGGAGGATTCATGTCAGGGATGCAGAGATGATTCACCATCTGCAAATCAATATAATGCACCTTATTAACAGAGCCAAGGACAAAAACGATGTGATTATCTCAATAGACGCAGAAAAGTCCAGCATCTATTCATAGTAAAAACCCTACAGAAAATTGGAATAGATGGTATTCATCTCAATGATAAAAGCCATCTATGACAAACCAACATGCTAAATGGAGAAAAACTGAAAGCTTTCATTCTAAAATCAGGAACAAAACAAGGATGTCCACTGTCTTTACTCTTATTCAACAGAGTCCTGGGGGCTGGGGATATAGCTCAGTGGCACAGAGCCGGCCTGGCCAGTGCAAGGTCCTGAGTTTGATTCTCTGTACCAAAAAAACAACAAAAACACATAAACACAGTCCTGGAAACTTTAGCCAGAGCAATTAGACAAGAGAAAAAAATAAAAGGAATAACGACAAGAAAGGAAGAAGTTAAACTATCATTATTTGTGGATGAAATGATATTCTACATAGAAGACCCCCAAAACTCCACTAAAAAACTACTAGGTTTAATAAACATATTCAGTAGTGTAGCTAGATACAAAGTCAACACTCAAAAATCAATAGCCTTCCTGTACACGAGTAACAAACTCACTGTGAAAGAAATGAGAGGAGCAATACTTTTCAAAATAGCATCCAAAAAAAAGAGAAATATATAGGAATCAATCTAATGAAGGATGTAAAAGACCTCTACAGTGAAATCTACAGTATGCTGAAAAAGGAGATTGAAGAGGATATCAGAAAATGGAAAGATAGCCCTTGCTCTTGGGTAGGAAGAACCAATATAGTGAAAATGGCCATATTTCCAAAACTATTATCGACATTTAATGCAATATCAATCAAAATTCCAACAGCATATTTCACAGAATTAGAGAAAGCAATCATAAAATTTATTTGGAACCAGAAGAGATCTAGAATAGTAAAAGTAATTCTGGACAACAAAGGCAAGGCAGGAGGCTTCATAATCCCTGACTTGAAATTATACTACAAAGCTACCATGATGAAAACAGCATGTACTAAAAAAAAGAAAAGACAAAGAAACAGACCTGAGAATCAATGGAACAGATTAGAAGATGTACATATTCAGCCACCTTATCTTTGACAAAGGTGCCAAACACATTCATAGGAAGAAAGATAACCTCTTTAATAAATGGTGCTGGTAAAACTGGCTTTGTACATGCTGAAGATTAAAATTGGACCTATGTCTTTCACTGTGCACTAAACTAAATTTGAAATGGAACAAAGATCTAAATATTAAAACAGAAACATTAAATCTGTGGAGGATAGAATAGGTAAAACCTGAAGACACTGGTGTAGGAAAAGACTTTGTGTATAAAACCCCAATCACATAGGAACTATCACAAAGAATGAACAACTGGGAACTCATCTTATTAAACAGCTTTTGCATGACAAGAGAAACCACCAAAAGGGTGAAGAGACAACCCACAATATGGGAAAAAAAAGTTTGCCAGCTCTTCCCCAGACAAAGGATTACCATTGAGAACATATAAAGAACTCAAAAAAATCAGACCTCCCAAATTTAAAGGCCCAATCCAAAAATGGGCATCTGAGATGAATATACACTTTTCAGATAAAGAAATACAAACAGCAAATAAATATGTGAAAAAATGGTCAACATCACTGGTCATTTGAGAGATGCAAATTAAAACAACATTGAGATTCCATCTCACCCCAGAAAGAATGGCTGTGATCATGAAATCAACCAGTAATAAATGGTGGAGGGGCTGTGGGGAAATGGAACCATTCTCCACTGTTAGTGGGAGTGTAGACTGGTGCAATCACTGTGGAAATCAATGTGGAGATTTCTTACAAAACTAGGATTAGAGGTCCCATTTGACCTATCTATTGTCCTTCTGGGTATCTTCCCAGAATAATTAAAAACATCATACCATAGTGATATATGTGCACCCATGTTTATAGCAGCACAATTTGTAATAGCTAGATCTTGGAATCAACCCAAATGCCCATCTATTGAGGAATGGATAAAAAAGATGTGGTCTTTTCTTATAATGGAGTACTACCCAGCCATAAAGAAGGGTAAACTTGAGACTTTTATAGGTAAATGGATGCAACTAGAGAATAAGAAGAGATTGTTCAAAAGGAAAGACAAACTGGGATGGGGAAAGTAGAAAAGAAGAGAAAAGCAAAAAAATATATATACATATATACATATATGTTTCTTTTTTCTTGGTACTGGGAATCGAACTCAGGACCTTGCACTTGCCAGGCAGGCGCTTGTGCCACTGAGCTATATTCCTGAACCTAGAAAAAAGAAAACAACAACAACAATATATATGTATGTGTGTGTGTGTATATATATATATATATATATATATATGTATGTATATATATATACACACACACACATACAAGATAGTTAAGATAGTTATACCACTAAATTTTCTTAGTTCATTGAAAAGAAAGGTTTGTGCTAATATTGTTTGGATAATTAAATGCCTACATCTTGTACTCTAACTCATTTTAAGATAACAACACACAATGTATTAGCCATTGTTATTCTCATATTGTTTTGAAATTTTTTTTCTCTTTAAAATGTAAAAAATGTTTTCTGAGGTAGAAAAACTAGTATGACAGAGGAATAAATACCTGCTGAAACTTATATAGATCATTGTACTTTTCATGGAAGTCCAAGTTCAAAAGTTCCTTGTGAAGCCCTTCCAAGAAGTCTTGGCTTTGGACAAAGTTTGGGATCACGCAGTGAAGAAATGGGTCCATGTCTACTACAATGGCTTCTGTTGAAAGAAAAACATTATCTATGGTTCTCTTCCCTTTTGTATTTTTGACTACCAAGTAACAGCCCAGAGAACATAGAAGGAGATGGTATTGAATTTTGAGAACTTAATACCTAAAGTCTAAGATTTGGGACAAGAATTGTAAGTTCTGCCCTTTCTTTACTTACCATGCTACCTTTCAGATACAGTGTGCTCAAAATACTAGGTTTTTTTTTTATTTTAAAAGTATAAAAACAAAAAGATATTAACAAACAGACACAAAGTAGCATAAGAATAGTACAATCGAATCTGAGTTACAGATAAGGTGACAGGGAATCAACAATGGTTGCTGCATTACATATTGATAACTTCTAAGTAAAATACTAGGTTTTTTTGCTATCAGAAATCAAACTCAGGCCCTTGCACTTGCCAGGCAGGTGCTGTGCCACTGAGCAATATCCTAGGCCCTAAAATACTAGTTTTTAAAATGAATAAAGGGCTGGGGATATAGCTCAGTGGCATAAGCAGGTGCCTGGCAAGTGCAGGGTCCTGAGTTTGATCCCCAGGGTACGCCTGTAATCCAAGCACCCAGACGCTGAGGCAGGCTGGTCACCATGAGTTCGAGGCCAATTTGGGCTACATAATCAAGTTCAAGGCCAGCCTTCACTACATAGCAAAACCTTGCCTCCAAAAAAATATATAAATAAATAAATCAAAATTCTTGCTCTTTATAGTTTTTCAGTGTAATCATTATTCAACTAAATGTACATTAGATTCTTAATTCATTATCCCGCAAACTAAAGAAAGAACAAATTAAATGAAAGTAACAATACTGGCAGGCAATTTCTCTTCAATTTACCTTTTCTTTTTCCAAGTTACCAGAGAAGGAAGCTACTAAACAGTTTTTAAAAATTGGTAGGCACAAGATCTTCTACTTTCTTGATTTACTCCAACATTGTACCCATTACCTCTAGCAAGTTAGATTACTGTTTCTCTAATACAATCAGATGGCTGGCTCAGTGATACTTTGTATCTTTTTTAGACATCTGGACAATTCTGGGGTAGGTATTACTTTAACCTTACACTCTGCATCCAGAGCACCCAGAATGTGGCTCTTCAAAGGCATTTAACAACTGCAAAAAAAAAGGGGGTGAACTTTGGAAGAAAATGCATAAGACATTAAGCAGAGTTGTTACCCTGTCTGGTGATAGCTGGAAGCTGAGGCGGGGAATCCTCTGACGAATGTTCCTTCCCTAGACCACCACCTGTTGTTAAGACATACAGTGGAACTAGAGGTACGTCAAGACGCGTAAACTCAAGCCCTTGCTTTCTGGCAGCTCACAACAAAAGCTCTGGCTAAATTATCACGGGATAACAGAGCATCAGCCTTGCGGAAAAATCTCCTAAGGCTCTCAAGTATCTCTGTTTATTTTTCCTTATTCAGAGAAGCATTCATTGACGCCTACACGCATTAGGTTGTTAATCCCATCCAACATCTTTCTGAGGTAAATACCATTAATTATCTTTTTATAAAAAAGGGAACTGAAGCTTAAACAGTTCAATCCATTGCCAGCGACAGCCAATGAGTGCGGATTTTAACTCAGGGGTCTCCGATGACAGGATTCAAACTAATTTTTACGCCCTCAACTTCCCGAGACTCGATGGCCTACATTATTTCAAGATTTTTCAATTCAAACTGAATGTGGAAGAAAAGGCGAAGCAGAGGGGTCGGAGGTGGCAAAGTCCTCCACGCATCTCCCCTACCGCCTCGCTGCCCAGGCCTGGGCTCGCGTCCTGGGGCTTTTCGGGGGCGTTCAGATCCCTGCGCAACGTTCCTCCCTCACAGCACCCGGTTACCATGACTGAACGGCGTTCTGTGGATCCAGGCTTCGGCTACTTGCTTTTTCAAGGTTTTCTCCCTGACAGCGTCCGAAAACTCTGCCGTCACCTCCTTCTTTCCCCTCTTGCCCACTCTAGCCGGGCCAGGGTCCCCGGGTCTCTTCCCATTCATATCTCAAGGTATAGAAGCACGCCACGCCAATGGAGACGCTATTTTCCCCCAGAAACTACCGTTCCCAGATTGCTGCCTACCTCGTGTTCCCTACTGTCACCCAATAGAAGGCAGCAAAATATGAGAAGGCGGAACCTCTACCAGATTTACCAATGGAAGTGCCAGATATTGAAACTATATCACCAACGATTGGTCCAAAGGTGTTCACCGTAGACGACATCCACCTCCCTACTTCCTGCCACCGGAGAGTCCAGATTCACTTCCGGCGTACGTAGTGCTCCACTAGCGCTTTTTTGTTAATGGCGGGCGACGACTGTTGAGCCGTACGCAGATAACCGCTGCGCGAACGGGGACAATCTCCCCTACCTCCAGCTTTCTGCTCGCTTCCAGGGCCCAAACTCGCCAGCATGTCTGTAGTGCCGCCCAATCGCTCGCAGACAGGCTGGCCGCGGGGAGTCAACCAGTTCGGCAACAAGTACATCCAGCAGACGAAGCCCCTCACCTTGGAGCGCACCATCAACCTGTAAGTGTGGCGCGGCCTTCGCGGGCATCTTCTTGTGAACGTCTGCAAAAGGCGCTGTCCTTCCGGCGCGCCTCCCTGCTGGGCGAAAGCCTTCCCACGCCAAGGATTTAGAGCCCACTTAGAAGAGGTTTTCGTTTTCGAAATAAAACGTGTTTCCCATTCTGTATTCAGTCATGTGTGTCGTTATATGTTCATTTTGAATTTATGCTTAAATGTGTGTGTGCGCGCGCGCGTTTTTTTTTTTTTTAATCCCATTCACTATGTAGGCTTTCACATCACCTGTATGGTATTGCTTTATATATTTTTATTTGAAATGAATGGCATAACTATCATTTTAGCATTATATACTTTTCTGTAATAATAAGCTTTCGAGGTCGTTTTTTTCCTTTAAGCGTTGTCTAGTAGTAGCTCCCTTTATGCACACTCTGTATTTTGTTCATCTGCTCAGTGTTTGTGGGCTGCTGTATGCGTGTACATGCCTCATTCACCTCCCTGAGGGCATCGTGGGCACCCGGTTCCTCTTGGCAGCGTGGACATTGGCTTGGTGGTGATCATGCAGACTCTGAGGGGGAGCAGGATGTTGCCCTTGTTTTATTTTCAATAAACCTTTTTCTCTAAGCAAACCTATGCTTTGCTTTTTTTCTTGGGGTGGAGGGCCGAGACAGACTCTCCCTGTGTAGTTAGGGCTGGCCTCAGGTAGTGATCCTCTTGCCTCAGCCACCTGAGTGCTGGGATTACAGGCGTGCATCATCATGCCTGGCAGCAAACCACTGCATTTCAAAGTCACTCTCAGAAGTAATTTCCCTGTAGCAAATAATTGGTATTTGAACTGTGTCTTCATCAAGAAATTGTCTATATGTTCTTTTTGTCATTTTTGAGTTTATGAGGCAGTATACTATAGATGAACTTCCACCCTCAAGACCAAAAGCGGTTTGAAGTTGAAAAGATATTTATTATTGTGTTTTTTTCTTTTTCTTTTTCTTTTGCAAAACACGTGCTGGCTTGGAACTTTAGGCAATAAAATGCTAGATTTTATAAAATCCGAAATTAGTTGATAGTTGTGTGTATAAAATTAATTTGTGTACCTTTTTGTTAACTTATATAGTAGCACTTTAACTTCATGTTACTAAATACCCTCGTAAGATTCCCATGAATTGGGAAAGGCCATTTTTTTAAAGTGTGAAAGCACAATTTCTGGGTTACAGTCAGTGATGACCTGAACTAGAATCCACAGTTTTGTATGTGCTTTTTATCTTTTTTGCCTTGATTATTGGTTCATCGTGGAATCATTATGAAAAAATGGTGCAATAGTTGTGCTCTCAGAAAAATGTGTTTTACTTTGCTTCATTAAAGTTATGCACTGATTTGTAGTATTTTTCTTCTCGAATGTAGTATTGAGAAATAATCACTGTGAGTTTAAGTTGTGAGTACTGATTAGTTAAACTGAAAAGAAATCTCTCTCCCTCAGTATCTTTCTGCTTAGGAAATGCGGCACGAATGCCTGTTTGTTCCAGGCATTGTGCATAATGTTGCGTATGCAGTGGCGAGGACGTAAGATGTAGTCCTTGCTTTTGAGGCACACCGTATGATAACAGATAATCTGGGCTTACTGATGTGGGAGCTGGCTTTTGCAATGGAGATGTGTTGTGTAACCTTCATTCTTTCTAATTCAGGTTTTGAGAATTAAATTTTTAACATGTGGAAAGCATTTTTAAAAATTTGTCAGTGCTAGAGAGTGTTAGATTTAGCTTTGGATATGCTGGAGAAGTTCTTTATGATCCTTAAAGCATCCTGGGAACAATGTATTCTAATTATTTTAGAGCTTTTTCTATGCCTAGAGTTTGGCTTCTGGAATTAAAGTAATTTTTTTGTTGGTTTAGCAACCTTGTAGTCCAAGCTGGCCTTGAACTCACCATGTAGCCCAGGCTGGCCCTCAAACTCAAGGCAATCCTCATGCCTCAGCCTCCTGAGTGCTGGGATTATAGGCATACTCCGCCACACCCCACTTAACTATAATATCAGTGGCTTTTGATCAATATATTATGATTCATCAAATGTGACTGAAACATTCTTACTCGGAGGTATAATCAGAGTTACAAGATGATACATATGCTGTAGTATAATTATGCTATAGTACCTTTAAGGAAGAATTTGATCTTTGCGGGGTAAGATGAAAACTCTCTTTGGTAGTATAAGGTGTATTTTGAGTTCTTGGTAAAGGAAGCGGATATTCAGATTAGATATTGTGGGTAGAAATTCACATGAGAAGAAGGGAAGAGTAAGGATACTGGATAGAATGAATGCAAAAGGCAAGAAAGGCTTCTTATTAGCTTTAGGTTGGAAAGAAAATATAGAAAAATTGATCTGAAAAGGAAAAGGTTGTGATGCTAGAAAAATCTGAGGGAAGTTAACAGAGAGAATATTTGGAAGATGTTCATGGGTGGTGGTGGCCCAGAATTTGGAAAAGAGATTGGCCATTAACACTCATCAGTATTAGAATTTATGATTAGATTAGTAGTCAGAGGAACCAGGTTGGTAATTGTTGGTGTAATAGCCATGATCTAAAGCCAGAGGATTACTAATTTTTAAATAACAGGGCCTAAAGGTAGTGTTATCTATGCTTGAAAGGCTGGGCTCAAATTTGTGATCCTCCTGCCTCAGCCTCCCATAGGGCTGGGATTGTAGGTGAATGCCACCACACCCGACAAGGGTAGTCTTTTGATCATATGGAAGCTCAGGTTTTAGAGTCCAAAGAAAATTGTAATCATTGCTATTTCATTAGCTAATTAGATAACTTGGGACAAATCCTTTGTTTTTGAGGACAGTATATATACATGTGACCACGGTTGCTTTCTTTGTGGTTGGTATCTGCTATAGTACGTTATGGTCTTCAGTTCTTGTGCTGGGATTTTTTTTTGATCACAGGTACCCTCTTACCAACTACACTTTCGGAACAAAAGAGCCCCTCTATGAAAAGGACAGCTCTGTTGCGGCCAGATTTCAGCGCATGAGGGAGGAATTTGATAAAATTGGAATGAGGAGGACTGTAGAAGGGGTTCTGATTGTACATGAACACCGGCTTCCCCATGTGTTACTCCTGCAGCTGGGAACAACTTTCTTCAAATTGTAAGTGTTGTTAGAAATTCACATTTAATGGATAACTTTTAATAAGATTTATGTAGCTTTGGAATACAGTCTTAGCCCTTAGTCATTTATTTCAACAAACCTTGCTGTTAATGGAGTCTTTAGAAAGAAAACGTTATTGGTGTTTTCTTTAGTGCAGTGTTTGTTTTCCTAACCATGTATCTGTATATTGTTGATGTTAATGATTGAGCTTGGTAGAGAAAAGTATCATGATAGCAATACTAAGAAATGATCGTAGTCCCTCCTTAGGGTGATGTACAGTTTAGTTCTATCTTGTGAACTCATAATAAAACTTTTGTTATATATAGTTGGTCCACAACTGTTTGACTATAGCACAAAAAAGGTCTCTAGAACAGGTTGAAATTCTTGAAAAATCTTTTACTCTTTAGACCTAACGAATGTTTTTTGTTGGGTGAGGAGATTGGGATGGATTGGTGCCGAGTACCTATGTTTATTTGTATGCTGTGTTATATATTTTTTCTGTTTAAACCTAGGGTTGTACACTGTTAGTTTGGTTAAGTTTCCAGCATATTCTTTCCTCTGCCATTGGTATTTGTTAGTTTTGAGTGCCTTATCATATAGTGAAATATGTCTTTATTTATTTTTTCTTTTTTTTCTTTTTTTTAAAAAAATAAAAGTACAAAAACATATTAACAAAAAGACACCAATTAGCATAAAAAATAGTACAATCACAACTGATCTATAGACAAGGTGACATGGTCTCAACAGTGGTTATTGCTTTATCCATTGATATCTTCAAAGTGTAAATGTATGAACCCATATACAGACATGCAAAATTGGTCAGACCATTAATCCTCTCAACAACAGAAAAACACAAAAACCAAACATCCAAAGACAGAAAACGAAACAGGCAAACAACAACAACAACAACAACAACAAACCACCAATAGTTGCTGCTTTGCATATTGATATCTTCGAAGTGTGTGTTCAGGATAATACATACAGACATACAATATTGATCAAATAACCCGTCATCAATTATTCCTTAGCATTAAGTGATATAATACAATAGTAGAACCATGTTAGCCCTCCTGCAATATGTCTTTATTTAGTTGCTTGATCGAAATATTAATGTGTTCTTCCTGTTATCCCCAAATTGTATTAAATTGAAAGCTGAAATTCTTAACCTTTACACAGACCTGGTGGTGAACTGAACCCAGGAGAAGATGAAGTTGAAGGACTAAAACGCTTAATGACAGAGGTATTTTTCTGTTTAGTCATTTTGACAGTTTTATTGCCCAGCTGAATACCACCAGCTTTTGTTATGTCTTATGAAAAGGATAAATTTATTTTGTATATTTTGTTTTCAACAAGTACAACTGAAACCCAAGCGTTAGTATAATGTTTATTTTCTCCAAGTTAAATTTACACTTAATTTGTCTTAACGTTTTAAAAATGCAAATGTTGATGTAACAATAAAGGTAAATAACAATCCAACATGTACTCATTTTGTGCTAGACACTGTTCTGAGTTATTTACATGCAGTAACTCCATTAATCATCATAGTAGTTCTGGAAATAGGTATTACTATGAATCCTGTTTTATGGATAAGGAAACTGGGACAGGAATAACTTGATGTTATAACAACTAGTGCGTAGTGGAACTGGAGGTTTGAATCCTTGCAGTTTTGTTAGAAGGCTTCTAGGATCGAGTAAGAGAAACATTTCTTAATGTTTGTTTTCATTTGTGCACATATTTTATAGATTGTGCTCAAATTGTACTACTTTTAAAAAATCATTCTAGTGTCTGCCCTTAAAAAATTGGAACCAAATACCTAAATACTGGAGGTGTTTGAGATGCTAGTGTTTTCATGAGATATTTTAGTTTTTAACATTCAGTCTCCTTTAATTGCAAAACTAATAATACTATCTACAAAAATCATGGCACACAGGAAAACAAAGAACTAAAATCACCTGTAATTCTTCCACTATTGACCAGTTGGTTTGTTTTCCTAGTTTGTTTTTTGAGTGACTGTGATTCTTACATACGGTGTAATATTCACAGGTCGTAGATTGAACCTATCTGCTTAACTCTGGTTCTTCTGAAAACCCACCAAAAAGGCAGGGAAAGGGTATTTTTAAAAAGACAAAAATCCAGTCAGGCACCTGACCACCACGTCAGGTGGTGCGTGCCTGTAATCCCAACATTTGGGAGGCTGAGGCAGGAGGATAACCACAAGTTTGAGGCTAGCCTGGACTATGTAGTGAGATTTAGGTTAGCCTAAACTATATAGTGAGACCCTGTCTTAAGAAAAAGAAGAGACAGGTAATTATCCACTGGGTGTGGTGGCACAGGCTGTAGTCCCAGTGTTTGGAAGACAGACAGGAGGATCACCCAGAGTTTGAGGCCAGCCTGGGACACAAAGTGAGTTCAAGCCAGCTTGAACTATATAATGAGACCCCGTCTCAAAAAAAAAAGAGAAAGAAAAAGATAAAGATCTAGTAGGATTGAGAGAGTACAAAATGAGACAATCACAGAAAAAAAAGAGGGAAATGAAAAGCAGTTGGGCACGTCGTAACCTATTTAGTTATTTTTCTCAAATAAGATACCTAATACCTACAGATGCCTAATACCAACAAGTTAAAAGAGGAAAGGTTTATTTTACCTTTCAGTTTGTAGAGATTTTAGCCCTTAGTCAGCTGGCTCCAAGCCAAGGTGGCCTGGCAGAGGGGCATCGCAGAAGAGAACAGTCCACGGCAGGGCAGGCAGGAGACAGCAGGGCAGCATGGAAGCAAGCAGTAGCCGTAGCAGCTGCTCCCATTTATTCCTGATGGGCTGCCTGCCTCACTGATTGTTGTTGCCTTCTGCCAGCCATGCTATGCACCCAAGAAAGAAGAGTATTCATAAGTATGAATGTTTAGGTCACAACCTATTTTGATTCTTTTTTTTTTTGGTACTGGGAATTGAACTCAGGACCTTGAATTTGCCAGGCAGGCACTGTGCCACTGAGCTCTATCTCCAGCCCAACTTGTGTTAATTCTTTCAACAGATACTGGGTCGCCAGGATGGAGTCTTGCAAGACTGGGTCATCGATGACTGCATTGGTAACTGGTGGAGGCCAAATTTTGAGCCTCCTCAGGTCAGTGTCAATTATGTTTTCTGGGCATTTGGGCAAACAATTGATTTAATTCCTGATACTTAAAAAATGATCAAATAAAGTTCATTTAAAATGCTTTTAAAAATAGAGATTCTCCAAACAGAAATTGTTTGAAATTTCCTTCTTTCTCCCCTCCTTAATGTAGACAAAATTACAAACCCAAACATTTTTTCCTGTTAAGGGAAGATTTCAAAAATATGTGGAAGTATAGGATAGTAATAAACGAATCCAGCAACCTGTGTTCCAGCTGTGTGGTTAGCAACTCATGGTCAAGCCGAGTTCATCAGCTCCCTGCTGCGTAGTACTCCATTCATCCATCCCTGACCTTTTATTATTTTGAAGCAAGTCCCAGATATCATTTTCACTGTAAATATTTCAGGGCTGGGGTATAGCTCAGTGGTAAGGCATTTGATTAAAATGCTCAAGGCCTGAGTTTGGTCCCTGGCACTGAAAAAAATCAATGTGAAATATTTTAGGTAAGAATTTTGTATAGTATATGTTTGCTATACATAATGATTACACTCAGTTTGGGGGCTTAACACATACACATAGTGAATTGTGATCATCTGCTCTCTCCCCCATTCCCTTTCCATTTCCATTTCAAATATAACCACATACTACTGTTACCATACTACAGTAAATAATTTCCTAACATTAAGTATATAGTCATTTTTCACATTTTCTGATTATTTCTATTTTTGGTTTTCTGTTTGCTATGGGACAGTTTTTTTTGTTTGTTTGTTTGTTTTTTATTGCAGGTCACCTACCCCTTTTTTCTTCGTCTTTTTTCTCTGTAGTTACTGTTTTCAGATCCCTGATTTTTTTTACATGTTTGAATTGGGATAGTCTCTTTTTGGTCTATAGGTTGGTCACCTCTTTCTCTTGTTAATGGAAGGCTGTTTGAAGTCTTCAGTGTTTCCACCGTTCATTGCATTCGCCTGTTGTTACAGAACATGTAGCTCTTTGTCCTGTGTGTCCCGTATATTGATAACTAACTTAGGAGATGGTCAGGGTGTGTGGGGGTGTGAACAAGACTTGTCATGGGCAGTATATTATTTGTTGCTGTGTGACACATCGCAAGTTGGATACGCCTAACCCAGACGTCTGAACCCAGGCGTCTGAACCCAGGCTCCTCTGGTGGCACAGCTGGGCGTGGTGGCTTAGCCTTAGTGTCAGCTGCTCGGTGGGCCGAGGTGGGAAGACTGCAAGTGTGAAGTCAGTCTGGATACTTTAATGAGATTCTGCCTCAGAACAGAGTAACGGGAGGATGGGGTACAGCTCAGTAGGGAGCTATCTGCCTGGCATGTGTGAGGCTGTGAATTCAATCCTTAGTACCACCAACACAGTTTCCAATTTTTTTTTTCCTTTTGAGATAAGGTCTCACTATGCAGTTCAGGATAGTCTTGCATTCACTTTGTAGTCAAGGCTGGCCTTGAACTTATAGTGATCCTCTTGCTTCAGCCTCCCCTAGTGCTGGAATTACAGGTGTGCACCACCACGCCTGGCTATTTTGGATTTTTGAACTTTGGGTTTTTTAATTAGATATGCTTAACTTGGTAATGTCTATGCAAATATTCTAAAGTCTGAAAAATTTGGAAGCTTGAAATGCTTTAGTTCCCAAGCATTTCTCATAAGGAATACTTACTTACCTGTACTTAAAAATTTAACATTCTAAAATTACAGATATTTACCTTATCTCAGTTTCTTGGGGTCAGGCATCTGGGAGCTACCCTGTTGGTTGGTTCTAGCTTAGGCTCTCTGGGAGGTAAGTCAGTGGTCAGCTGGGTCTGCATTATAACTCTGTACTGAATTTAGGGTTTGGTCCCTTCTTCACATGTGTTTCTTAGCAGACTACTTAGTTCCTTCCAGGTTATTCGACCAAAGGCTTCAGTTTTTACTGGCTGTTGACCAAGACTTCCCTCGGTTTCTTGTCATGAGAACATTCCTCAGAATAACTCCTAGCAAGGCAGCTGGCTTCACCCAGAGTATGTAATTCAGCAGATATAGAGAGACAGTGACAGAAAAGACCCAAGTATGAAGTGTGATCTGTTATAACCTAAGTCTTGGCAGTGGCAGACCATCACCTCTGCTGTTCACTATTGGTCGTAGCCTGCCTAGTACATGGTGGGCGAGGAGTCCAAAAGGTATGAATGCTAGGAGGTGGGGATCACTAGGGGTCACCATAGAAGCTGGTTCCCACAGATGTCAACGTGCACTTACATTAGGAATCCTATAGTATCTGGTTGTGTTTTTGTAATATTTGATCTAGGGTTGTGATCCTTTTATAGAAGTTGACTTTCCTTGTCAACTACTTGGTTAACCTGAAGTGGGTAGTAATTTGTAAAGTCAAATGGATGTTTTTATTCATTTACTTACCAGTTTTCAGAAGAATGAGTTCACTCCTTAGCATCTTGGGAAGACTTCACTTTACATGGAGAATATGACACAGACTTTGGTACAGACAGGCTGGAAGATGACCCTAGGAAGCAAAAGAGTATAAGGTGAGGGAGACGAGAGGCAGAAGTAGAATTAAAAGATAATATTGTTGCTCTTTATTACAGCTATTTCAAACTAGAGTGATCCTCCTAAGAACTGTCACAAACTAGTTTTAGTCCTCCTAGAGTTTTAGTCAGGTATCTTTAGGAGAAGGGTCAACATCCTCTCCCTCGCTCGGCCTTGTCGTACAGCATAGTTGGTTTACACTGGGACTGGTTTTAAAAAGAAAAAAAGGCATTTGTAACCTCAAGTAGAAGAAAATTAGATAAAAGTTTGGTCATGGTTTGGAAACATGTCTGTAAAACAGATTTTTTTTTAGTCTGTGCTATTCAAGCCACTTCTCACCTCTCTGTCTCTCTGTCCTGGTGCGCCTCATTTTTTCATGATAGTGTGGGGAATTGCCAAAGCCTGGCACAGTTGCCTCAGTTCATAGTACCTTCAGGGATGGCTCGGGTATATAATTATCCTGACTTGAACACTAGTTGGGTGCCAGTGGGTCACTGGGAAACAGCATAGGCTTTGATGAGTAAGTAAGAGGTTAACAGATGCAGATGGATTTTGTCTTCATTACTTAGCTTAGTACTTGGGAAAAGTGCTTGGCCTGCTGGCAGAAGTTCCTGTGTAAAGTGAGGATGTGGTGTACTGCCTTTGCCAGCTTCTGCTTTTATTCTGCTCTTCACTCATACTTATTTGCAGTACTTTTTCTCTACTGTCCTCAAATACAACTCCAAAAGTAAAGTCAATTCCTGAATATATTGTGGGGAGATAAGTGAGAGATTTTTACAACATACACACTGAAGGGCCAAAAAAATCTTGTTTGTTTCTGTCAAAATTATTTGTTCTCTGCCAGCAGTTTCCCTCTGTAATTGTCTTCATCCCTTTAAATTCTCTATAATACTTTCTTAATTTTACCAAACAGTTATGCTCTGTCGAGACGGCAGAACTGCACTCAGATCATCTGCTGTTCATGTGTCAGGTGGGGGGGTTGGGCAAGGAACAAGAGCATCTTGTCAAATACTTCACAGGCTGTGCTGAAACTTAATGTAGTAAGCGTGTCCACATCAAGGTTCTGGAGCATTTAACTTAGTAAGGATATTGAAAAGCAGCAACACGTTTTTATTAAGAACACTAAAATCAAATATGTGTGGAGGCATTTCTTAGTATATCTTTTAGGTCCTTGGGTCTGGTAAAGGGAAAACTAGAAAGTAGTATGCTACCAGCAGGCTGCACTACACCGGGGAGGAAGTGTATAAAGAAATACATGAAGCCCTGGGGTACGCGTTGAAGTCATGTTTAGGATATGAGGAACTTGGTCTCAGAAGTCTTTATAGTTGAACTTTGTGTTAGATATGGGAGCATTTGATAAAGGCACTGAGGTGTAAAAAAATGGTAATCTTGGAAACTACAAATTATTCTCATTTGTTATTTTAGTATCCATATATTCCTGCGCATATTACCAAGCCGAAGGAACATAAGAAGTTATTTCTGGTTCAGCTTCAAGAGAAAGGTAAGTTTTTGTTTTGTTTTGTTTTGTTTTTTTGAGGCAGGATCTTACTACGTAGTTCAGGTGGCTTTGAACTGACCATGTAGCCCAGGCTGGTCACAAATTCACAGTGATCCTACTGCCTCAGATTCCCAATGATGTGATTACAGGTGCATGTCACCACGCCCAGCCAGTTACTTTGTTTTTGAAGGCGGTTATCTAAAACCTTTTGGAGTGTTTTCAAGGATACAGATGTTTGTGTTTTACCCAAGTTCCTTGAATTTTTTTTGATTTATTATAAAACTGAAAAACATACCATGTTCATGCAGAATTACCTAGTTTCTCTTAGTTGTGCCAGTCATGGTACAGCAGAAAAAGTGAATTTAACTGGATCCTAAAATACCAGTTATAGTTCGGGTTCTTTTTTTTTTGATGTTGTTATTTTTTTGTCTTTTGAGACACGGTCTTGCTATGCAGTTCAGGCCGGCTCACTTTGTAGCCCAGGCTGGCCTCAAACTCAGAATGATCTTCCTGCCTCAGCCTCCTGAGTGCTGGGATTACAGGCATGTGCCACCATGATCAGCAGATTATAGTATTTTTATAATTGTTTTTGCTTTTGGTATTTTAATAAAAGTTCTCTTTTTTTTTTTTTTTTTTTTCCGGGACCGGGGATCGAACTCAGGGCCCTAGTGCTCAGCGGCAAGCACTTAGCCCACTGAGCTGTACCTCCAGCCCTAAAAGTTCTCTTGATTCTTAATAGTATGGATCTTTTCAGAGAATTAGTTTCAAATCTATGGTTTTCATCTCTATCTTAGAAGATGCAACTAAAATGTATTAATTTTTCTGTAAAAGTTTTTCTCAAATGAAGAATTGTTGATTAATTTTAAGTGAAATGGAAATAGTGGTTACATGAGAAATTATTAAAAAATGAATATCATTTGGTTTATTTTAGCCTTGTTTGCAGTTCCTAAAAATTACAAGCTGGTAGCAGCACCATTGTTTGAACTGTATGACAATGCTCCGGGATATGGACCCATCATTTCTAGTCTTCCTCAGCTGTTAAGCAGGTATGGAAAGTTGAACTTTTTTTTAATTCATTCATATAAACTGTCAAATTTAAAATAAAGCCACTTGAGAAAAGGAATTTCATAAATTTTGATGTTTAAGGAGTCTAAGACACCTGGATTCTAGGTTTATGTATAAGCCATAAAAAGCACCTCTTAGTTGTGGCATAATATTCTGGTTTTGGTCTGGCTGCTTTTCCTCAGGTTGGATACTCTGTACAGTTAGGGTAATGTCTTTATTTTTTAAAAAGTGGTGAAATAATCAGCAGTGTGTAGATAGGAAGGGAGCCATCTATACAAAAGGGGAACTGACTCTCTTAGTGTAATATGTTCTCTTTCCTTTTTAGGACTTATTGTCGTTATTCTTAAGTGGGGACATACGGGATTAGATCTTGATTTCTTCTACATTTCTAGGCAGAGTGAGAAATGCATTTTTTAAAAACTTCGTATTGGTTGAGATTCTTAGAACCAACTATAGATGAGAATTACAGCCAGGCGTGGTGGCACAGCCTGTAATCCTAGCACTTGGGAAGCTAGGTTGGGAGGGTCTCTGCGAGTTCAAGTCAGCCTGAACTACACTGTGAGGCCCTGTCTCCAAAAAAAGAAAAAAAAAAGACCAAAATGAGAATGACAAACTGTAGTGGTTGAAAGTGTAGATTCTGCGGTCTATGTTTTGATTTGAATCTCACCTTTAATACTTGCTGGTAATGTGACCTTGGACAAACTATGTGATTTGTTTCTTCCTCCATAAATGGGGATGGTGGCCTCTTCTTCACAGGATTGGGGGACCAAGTGAAATAGCACATGTAAAATGCTTAGAACAGTGCCAGGCACCTGGTAAGTGCTTACTAAATGTTAGTTTAAGAGCAGTTCCAAGCTGGGCATGGTGGTTTACACCTGTAATCCTACCTTTCTGGGAAGCTGAGGCAGGAGGATCACAGGTTCAAGCTTGGGTGACCTTGTGAGTTAGTGAGACCCAGTCTTTAAAAAAAAAAAAAAAAGGGCTGAGGACATAGCCTGTTGTGAAGTCTCTGAGTTCAATTTCCAGTACTGTCAAAAAAGAAAACAAAAAATTTTAGCAGTGAAAGGTTGTTGAGTATCAAATTAGTCTTTTTACTTTGTTACTAGTCGAACTTCATCTTTTATTCCTGCACTTTGACTTTACATTAGGTTACAGGTTAAAATAAGATATATGGAACAAAAGCATGTTCATTTATATAAACTTCTAATCATATTATTTATTTTTCTGTGCTTTATTATAGACTGGACTGTAGCCTTAATGTAAAACAAATCATGCAAGATGTAGCTAACGAAAAAATTCATAAGTTTTTGATCGGCAGATAAAAACTTTTTATTAGTTTTTTTGGTACTAATCATAGGTACTGATCCTGTCAGGTACATGAACTGCGCTGAGTCACCTGAATACAAGGACAAGACGGATGTAGTGGTACACACCTTTAACCCCAGCATTCTAAGAGGCTGGGTGAGGCAGAGGGATTGAAATTCTGGGCAATTAGTAACTCATTAAGGCCCTATCTCAAAATAAACAATATGGGGATATAGCTCAGTGGCAAGCACCTGCCTGGCAAGTGCAAGATCCTGAGTTCGATATCTGGCACCAAAAAGCAACAAAATAAAAAGATAATAAAAAACGACTGGGGGTGTGGCAGTGTATAGGCCCTGGGTTCAATCATCAGGACTACAAAAAAAAAAAAAGAAGAAGAAGAAAACCCTAAAACAAAAAAACCAAGGCTATATACAACATTTTCCTGCCTTCACGGAACTTTGTAGTACATAATCAAATTTAGACTCTAAATTTATGGTCATTATTAAGTGTTTAGTAAAATCCTTATTAATATATAAAGTATGACTGGTAAGGGAAAACTTTTGGTGCAGAAAATGTTCAAAATGTGGGCCACTTGGTGGTGTACTCCTGTAATCCCAGCACTTAGGAAGCTGAAACCAGGCATATCATATTGCCACAAATTCAAGGCCAGCCTGAACTGTATAGTTATTTTTTGTGTATTTGTTTTTGTTTTTGAGATAGGGTCTTATTGTGTAGTACAGGCTGGCCTTGAACTCACTGTGTAACTCACGGGAATCCTTCTGCCTCAGCCTCCCAGTGCTGGGATTACAAGAGTGCACCACCATGCTCAGCCCTGAACTGCATAGTGAGACCCTGTCTCAAAAAAAATGTTAAAAATGTCAAAGAACAGTAGAAACATCCAGGTAAATTTCTTTATCTAAGGTGAAAACTGGGTAACTGAAACTTTAATAAAGATATTTTTCTTTGTAAAATTCAGGTTCAATTTTATATACAACTGAATTCCTGCACGGAGGAGAAGTAAAAGAAGCCGTCTCTGTGAGCACAGCTATAAACAGCGTAAAAGAATAAACATCATAGAAAAGGTTTCTTTTTTTTGGGTTTTTAACTTTTCCCCATTTCCTAAATTGCTCCCTTCTTCCTATTGTTCGAATAATAAAATTAACATGAAGAACTAGACAGTGATGCAGACAAATGTGATGTTTACTTTTGGTTCTTCTCATACTTTTTTATACAAAATGAAAGTGAACCTCTATTTGTATTTTGTTTTGAATTTCTCATTAAACTTTGAAAAATCTTGTGGTTGAGGGTCATTTTTTACCCCTTTTAGACTAGTGAATGTTAAGGTACACAAGCAGTTTCAGTCAGTGGAGTTAGGGAACCCTTCTCCAGTACCATCCTAAGGTATATACAGGTACTTCAAGACTGTACAGATCTTTGTGATGGAGATCTTCCATTACTTTAGGGACTAGCTTTGTCTGGTTGAGTCCAAGATGCAACTTGTGTGCCAGACTTTATACACTAGGGCAGTGATGGCAAACATTTTAGAGACCGAGTGCCTAAACGGCAACCTAAAATGCACTTATTTATTGCAAAGTGCCAACACTGTGATTAAACCTGAATACTGAAATTTTAGTTTGGGAAAAAACAACTCATGCATTGGTTCTGTGCTTACTGCAGCACACATGCCATCCATTCACCCCTGGTGAGTTCTATTGAGAACTCAGTATATTAGCTGACCAGTACATTTTATAACCATCTAGGCCTTAGGTTAAAAGCAACAGACCCTAAACATATAGAAAACTATTAAAATTGGCTAGGTCAGCAAAGTCATGGGAATTGGTATAAAAGAGATCCAACTAGAACTCTTTTAGTTTTCCTTTATGTAATGGTGGTAATATTTCTGCTATTATGAAATTGTGTCTAGTTATTCTTAGTACAATGGTGAAAATAGGTTTTGAACTTTTAGAACTGTTTTTTTTTTGTGTGTGTGGTACTGGGGATCGAACTCAGGACCCTGCGCTTGCTAGGCAAGCGCTTATTCCACTGAGCTATATCCCCAGCCCCGTTTTGAATTTTTAATTCACAAAGTTATCTCAACTAACTTGAGATTATATCCATACAGGTGAAAATGGCTTTAGCAAGTGACAAAGCATTTCAAAAACATTTAGAAGTAATCTGAAGCAACTGGATTCTAGGGCAAAGATAGATGGGGGTCAAATTTTGTCAGCCTAAGATAAAAATATCAAATTAAAAAAGAAACTTTTTAAAACTGTTCAATTAGGATCAAACTTGTGGAAGTAAAAATCACCTTCCATGATTGTTTTGGCATCCAAGTGAAATACTTCAGGGACCACACTTCAGATGTTAGCTCTTGCAATTCTGTGGGGATGGAGACAGGTGAATTTTTTTCTAGGTATGATTTATAAAGGGCTGTCAGTAAGTAGTGTTTGAAGAGTCATCTGATTCAAGGCCATTCCTGTGCTTTGTAACTTAAGCTATGACCTAGAAATTCTTTCTTGATCACTTCTTCCTAATATAAGTACTTGAGTCAGTGCCCCATACTGGGGCCTAGTGAGCAAAACCTTGACTGAAGTTGTCTGGGTTATTAACCTTGGATATAAGAGATAAGGTTTTGAATGTGAAATTCATTATTGCACAAACAAAACTCTGCTCTAGTCAGATACAGTTGAATCCCAATACTCTTTATCCTGATATGGGGGATTTAAATTCTGTATGTTCTTACAGGCATTGAAAGAGAATGCAGAGCCTTGTTTACCATAAAAATCTTTTGATATGGAATTTTATTGCCCTTCTTCAGGAACTAACAGTTATAAGTTGTGTATTACAATGGTTTGTGTAGTACTGAGTAGTAGATAAGCTGAGTTCTTGGACAGACACTTTGGAGACCCTACTGTGCTTCTGGTTTGTCCACAAATGAAAGCTCTCCTGCATAGCCACAACATACACCATCTTATTTTCCCTGAGTAATCCAAATAGTGCATATGTTATATAAAAACACTAAATGACACCAAAAATACTTGAGTAAGGGTGAAAACTAAAACGTTATATTCAGTTGTTTGAAATCCTATTTATGATTGACTTATCCCTTTGGAGAACAGTGAATTTTTTTCACATTAAGTGATGAAGATCATTATGATTTTTTAAAAATTTGGTAATATTTAAAATGGCATTATGATAATTCTGTATATGAGCTTATACTGTTACTGGTATATTTGAAAGATTTTTTTTTTTTTTACTTTTTATTGTTCTGCCTTGTTACAACAATATTCAGTTATTTTGCATGTTTAACATTTCCATTAAGTTAGTTTTGCATTTGGACAAAAGGTAACCAAATTAGCTGATGTATGTTCTTCAATGCCTAGATGTGAGAGATAGCCAGGTGTGGTGGATTACACCTGTAATCCCAGCACTCTGGGAGGCTGAGGCAGGATGATCGCCATGAGTTCAAGGCCAGCCTGGGCTACACTGAGTCCAAGACCAGCCTAAAAACTGTATAGGGAGACCCTGATTCAACAAACGAAAGAAAGAGAACTCAGCAGGCCAGTAACAATCAAAGATGTGACTATTGTACTTTTTAGCTTCTTAATGACTTTTTAAAGTACATGGCCATTTAGTTGAGGTGAAATGCCTGCAGTAGCTTTTACATATTTTGAGTTCCACAAAATGTTTTTCCTAGTTTATGGTATTTAAATTGGTACATGCTGATCTGTAAGACTGCTTCAGAAGAGTTAACAGTTTCACATGTTGTATTGCCAAAGGCTTAGTAGTTCCTGACCGATTTTCCCATGTATATTTCACTTGTTTTAAGTGAAATAAAACAATCATTTTGTTTGGGTTAAACTGGACTTATTTTAAATAGCTTCTGTTGTTTATGTGGTGAGAAACAATACTGTCATTTGATTTATGCCATAAGTTGCATTTTAATATGAGTTCATATTTATTAAGGCTGTTTTGTAAATAAAACTTTCTAAAACCTACATCAAGCCAATTTAGGTGTATTGTCTATTGAGGGAAAGATCAATGTATTTAAAAACTTACTTTGGTGAAGGGTTTAGCTCATTGGTGCAGAGATTACTTGCTTACCTGGATGTGATCTCTAGCACCACAAAGGGGGAAAATCAAACTGGGTTACTGTGTTTGTATCGTAATGTATGTGCACCATTTATAGACTGGTTGGTTTTGAGAACTTTTGGGTATTGTTTATGGGAAAGCTATGAAAGAAACTGAAGTTCTGGTTATATATTTGTATTTGTAAAGCAAGAGTTTGATTAAAATGGTCACTTTTTTATTTTATTGTCATTTCAATAAAAACGTGTTTTTATTTTATTGTCATTTCAATAAAAATATTTAAAACAATGTTGTTTGAGGTAGTCCTGTGGCGGGGGGTGTGGCTTACTAGCCTTAGTGTGTCAGTAGAAAGCTTGCATGGTTTTGTTCTGTGTCAGTGGCTGAGTGTCACTGGGTAAGAGCAAGCTTGGTGTCTGTCTTGGTTTTCTCTTTGCTGAGACAACAGTACCCGACACCCACATCTCTAAGGAGGAAAGGCTTATTTTGGCTCAGTTTGTAGAGGTTTCAGTTCATAGTCCGCTGGCTGCACAGCAGGGCGGTAGGGCAGAGGGGTGTGGCAGGGGAGAGCAGCTCTGGGCCTGGCAGCAGGAAGCCCCGACAGATCAAAGGAGGGAAGGGATGGACCCTTCCAGGCCACGCCCCCAGTGAGCCACTTCGTTCCAGTAGGCTTTACGTCTTAATGTCACAGTCAGTTACAAACTCATTGGTGGACTTGGTCCCGTGACCCAGTCACCTCCCTACAGCCCTACCTTTGATACGAGTGCATGAGGCTTTGAGAAGATAGCTAAATATAAACCATAACAGCACATGGTGCTTCAGCAGCATGTTTTGAGCAGATTCAGTTGAAGGAGTCTGAAGAAACTGAGGACAGCTGGTTACAGCTGGGTTGTTAACTGCGTATGGTTCATATTATTGGGGATTTAGTTTCTTTTGCAGTGTTCACTCATTTAGTTCTTTTCCCTCAAATTTTCCTGGATAGTCTGTGAACATACATAATGCTTGCTGCATAGATGATACCATGTAATTTAATTTCAATACCTTAAATAAAAAATTTATACTATGGGAAAAGAAGGGTGTGTAATAAAACCATAGCCATTTGAGCCCTTTTGGAGGACCAAAGTTGAATGAAACCTGATAAAAGTTACTGGAAAGTTTTGAAAAAATTATTGTATATTTATACTGGGCATCAAAAATCTACAAAGAGTAAGTATGAAAGAAAAGTAAAAATTTAAGATTTTTCCCCCTATAAATTTATTTTATTTATTTATTTATTTTTTGCAGTACTGGGGATCGAACTCAGGACGCTGCGCTTGCTAGGCAAGCGCTTATTCCACTGAGCTATAGCCCCAGCCCTCCCCCTATAAATTTAAAAACTTACTATTTCTCCCTCTGCCAGATTTAGTGTGGTCTGGCTCGTGAACAGAACTCCAAGGAAATACACGTAAGGCTACTGGATCAGTGAAGTTCTGTACCTAGGACTTTGAGACTCTGGGGTAACAACAAAACGACCCAGCCTTTCTCACTGGATGGTGAAAATTGAAGTCATGTAGATATGAAAGGACTTTAGGTATTTTAAAAAAGGAAAATTGCAATAATGTATCTAGGTATGAGTCTCATTCCACGCAGACTGCTTTATCTGAAATGACACCTTTCCATTAAGTACTGTAAGTCAAAGCCCCATGTGGTTGCAGACACCTGTAGTCCAGCTACTTGGGAGGCTGAGGCAGGAGGGTGAAGTTTCAAGGGCAGCCTGAGCAACGTAGTGACAGCCTATCTCAGAATTTAAAAAATTAATCAACAGGATGGTGATGTAACTCTGGTGGAGCACTTGCTTAGCATACGAGAGGCCCTGGGTTCAGTCCCCAGTACTTCAAATACATGAACCAAATCAGAGTTGCATTCCCACAGAGATGGCAGGAAATTCAGTCTATCAGTGAGTCACTGGGAGTGGAGGGCCTTCTCAGTCTCAAGTTTAGAAGGTTTGTGCACCATTTGCAGGTGGAGACTCCAACTTTTCATCATGGACCTCACTGACTTTCTTGTCCAAGCAGAATCAGCTTCTTAAAATCTGGTTCTGTTTGTTGCCTCCCCGCTAATTTGTGGCCGGGGGCTCAGCTGACAGCAGCAGTCCTTATGGCTGTTGTCCTGGCTCTCTGGGCACGTGAGTCTGTCCCTTCTGTGTCCTGCCTTTCCTGGTCCTCAGAGGAAATGCAGTGACCAAGAACTGAAAGCACTGGTTAAAGATTCGAAGAGGCTGGTTTGGTCCTTGCTCTCCACTTCTGCTCACAAAAGAAAAACAAAACAACTGAGACTGATGCTGTGGGGCATGCCTGTAGCCCCAGCT
Source organism: Dinomys branickii (assembly GCA_004027595.1). Taxonomy (NCBI): domain Eukaryota; kingdom Metazoa; phylum Chordata; class Mammalia; order Rodentia; family Dinomyidae; genus Dinomys; species Dinomys branickii. The sequence goes on along the minus strand of PVLD010018471.1, from coordinate 9,962 downwards.
ACTTGGAAGGCTGAGGCAAGACAGGATCACTTGATCCTGGAAATTCAAGTCTGGCTTGAGTAACATAGAGCACATCTCTAAAATAATCCTTGAGAGGGATGTGCAAAGTACAGTGTGAGGGAAAAAAGTCTGCAGAAAAATCACCAATTACTGCAATAAAACATTCAGTCATGGACCTTTAAATAAAATATATATATATATATTGGGTTATTTTTATCCTACCTGTTCCATGTGTTGGATTTGCAGAAAGCTCAAGATTATAAAGATTTAAAACAGTAACACAAAGCTATTAACAGAAGGCCCCCTTATGATGACAGGATAAAGTTGGTGTGTAAAATCTATTGTGGGTTGGACTCAGCATGGATTCAAAGTATGGTTTAAAAATCACAGTGCAAAAAAAATTTTTAAAAATTACAATGACTTAGTCACTTAGTATGATGACTACTTTTCACCTCTAAAGAACACTTCTTTGGAAAAGTACTATCCTATTTTCTTCAAAATAAAGCTTTATTTTATCCATGAAGCTTATTCAGTATTTTAAACAAGTAGTTGTGGGCAGAGACCCAAAGGGGAATCAAGGGGCTGGAGATAAAGCTCAGCAGCACAGTGCCCACCTGGCAAGTGCAAGGTCCTGAGTTTGATCCCACACACACACAAAACAAATCAAGGGGGACCTGAAAGCTAATATTTATAAAAGACTGCTTAAAAAAAGCGCACATGTGCAAAGATAAGCATCCTCGTCTTCCCCGGTAAAGCCAAACTGGTTTCATTGAAGGCCCTTTTAACAAGATGCTTCTAAAAATTCCCAAGTGGTTGCAAACCTTCAGATTTGTCTCCTAACTAGTCTTTTAGAATTACAATATGGGCATAAAAAAGACTTTAAACGGTAATTTAGTAATTTAGGGTTCTTCCTTTAGAAAGTTTGGAAGATTCAACATCTACAGGGCACGTACAATACTCGGTCAGACACTACTACAGGTGTTGGGGATATAATGAGGAATAATACATTTAAAGAACATTTTTTAAAAGGTAGCTTTGTTTTCTGTTTCTGTTTTTGGTTAATAGCTCTGAGATACAGTTCACATATTGATATGTAACTCACTGTTCAAAACACACAATTCAAAGATTTTAGTATATTCAGAGTTGTGCCACCATTAGAGAACACTGCCATCACTCCAAAAGGCCAGGACCCCTCTGCTAACACCGCAGGTCTTCTCAGCCTCCATCCCCACTCAACCATTTATCTACTTTCTGTGTCCTGTGTTTGTGCCTGACCTGACATTTCTTAGCAGTGGGATCACACACTATTTGAACTTACATCTGGCTTCTTTGACATGTTTTTCTGGCTTCTTCTTAGGCATGTTTCCAGAGTTCCCCCACATGGTAGGTGTATCAGTACTTCCATTTTTATGGCTGAATAATACTCCATTGTATGAATTACCCACAGTTATCCACTGATCATTAGATGCACGTTTGGGTTGTTCGGTCCTCCTCTGAGTTATTATGAGTATTCCTGCTACCAAAGTTTGTATGTAAGTTTTGTGTGGGTGTATATTTTCACTTCTCCTGGGCATGTAACAAAGTATAATTGCCAGGCCAAGTGGTCACTCATGTTTACCTTTGAGGAACTGACCTAATTTTCCAAAGAAGCTGCACAAAGTTTACTCACTTGTGTACGAGGAAACACCTTTTTATCTCCTGCCAAATTAGGTTCTTTTTTGAGCCTTTACTCGAGGCTACTAGTGAACGGAAATTTAAAAACTGATTAATATTCTTGGGGAAGGGGTGTCTCATTTCCGAAGCACCGTGTCCCCCTCCGGACACCCGGGTAGCTGCTAATGTCGCCACAGGTCTGGGGTGGGTGGGCGGTCAGATGTTAATGGAGCGGAAGCAGCGGGTGGGACCCGGACCCGGCCAGTGCGGGCGCCCGCGTCAGTGAGGACGCTGCGGGGTCGCCCAGGGCCCGGGACTGCGTCCGGAGGCGGCCGCTGGGGGCGGGGGCGAGGGCGGAGGCCGCGCCCGCGCCTGTCCCGCCCGCGTCCTGCCCCGGCGGACCGCCCCGAGCCCGCCGAGGCTCTTCCGCGCCGGCAGGGGCAGCAGCGGGAGCGGCGCGGGCGCGGGGCGGAGCGGCGCGAGCAACCAGGAGCGGCCCGGCCCGGCGCGGCGGCGAGGCGACGCCACAGCCCGTGGGCGCCGTTCGCGAGGCCGGCGCTGGCCCTGGGCCGCAGCGCGTGGAGAGCCGGGGCCTGGAGGCCGCCGCCGCCGTCATGCCGCTGCTCTTCCTGGAGCGCTTCCCCTGGCCCAGCCTGCGCACCTACACGGGCCTCAGCGGCCTGGCCCTGCTGGGCACCATCGTAAGCGCCTACCGCGCCCTCAGCCAGCCCGAGGCCGGGCCCGGCGAGCCCGAGCCGCTAACGGCCCCGCTGCAGCCCGAGGTGCCCGCGCTCGCCCGCCCAGGCGCCGGGGGTCCCAGCGCCCGCGACGTGGCCCAGTACCTGCTCTCGGACAGCCTCTTCGTGTGGGTGAGCGAGGCCGGGCGGCGCGGCGGGGCCGCCATGGCACCCAGCACCCTGGGGGGCGTGGCAGGGGCCCTGGGGGCGCCGGGGTGGAGGAGAGGGGCGCGGCGGGCCCGGCCTGGCTGGAGGCTGGGGCGGCGCGCGGCGGGCCGGGGCGGCGCGCGGCGGGCCGGGGCGGGGGGCCGCGGAGCGAGCGGCTGGAAGAGCCTCCGTGCGACCCCGCCGGACGCGGGCGCGGCGCACACCGGGGTGGGGGCACGGGGAGCGTCGCCCCAGTGTGTGGTGCGAGTTGTGCTTTCCCTGCTCGGTGAGACGTGGGGACGTCGCGAGTGGGTTTCCGATGAAGCGGGGGAGGCAGAGTTGGAGTTTGAGGGAATTTGAGGCATCTGGGGGTCTTTGGGCGTTCCGGGACAGAAAGGGACAGTGTCCTACAACTTTGTTTTTTCTTTCTTGCCGTTCAGTAATGAGTCCTTCTTTTTGGGTGCTGTTTAGTGAAACCACAGCGTTTCCTTTCCTGGTGGTTTCACCTGATGTCCGTGACGCCCGCTAAGGCAACAAAACCTTCAGGATCAAGAAGCAGCTTGTTTTAAGTCAAGATTTCTCCCTTTTTAGTGATCCATTTTAAAAAGAAGGTTTCCGGTTTGCCTGCGCAAGATAAAGCAACATTCACATGGCGTAAATGCGAGTTTAGGTTTTTAGAATGATCCTTTCGGGCTGGCCCATTGAGCATTTTTATTCTAGGTGAAGAATTTTACTCTCTCCCTGTGCTTGAATACCTCTTCCATAAACCATACAGTGATCAGAAAAGTTGCTTCAAAACTTGTAAGTTTGTCCTTTCGATTTGCTGTGGCTTCTTGGATCCTGCTTCTTCTGCAAGCTCTCGCTTGGGATAGAGAGTAGGCTGTAAATGACCGAGAGATTAATATTCCAAGTTTATAGGATGATATGCAACTCATTTGTTGTAATTATTCCCACTGCGGTTCATCAGGAAGCAGTGGGATTTAGGAACTCCGTGGGCTGTGGATTAAGTCTCCTGATATTTCTGATGAAGGCCGAGAAGGGTGAAATTTCCATTTCTCTACTCCTGCGTGAAACTGAAGTGAACCAGTACCAAAGAAGGGAGGAAAAACTCAACGCACAGCTCCTGTTTAATTTTAATATCTATTTTTGCATTTGCGTTGACAGGTAAACAACTTACAGTGATAGGGACAGGTTTTTGTTTTAAGTCTAAGATACAGATAAGCCTTTGAGAAGGAACCACTATTACATTTACATAACAACTACTAGTATGTAATGATTTTTTTTTTTGCCAGCAAATTTCTTCTTACAAAGCCTGTGCTCAAATTCTAAGGTTAATACTTCTCCATAAAACATTACCTAAAGCCTGTTGATTTTTTTGTGAAAATTATAATCTTGTAGAAACTTGTCTGCTCTTCCCAGAGGTCTTGCCTTAGGCAGATTCATCCTTTCTTCTGTCTGTTGATATATTTATTTCTAAGTTGCGATCCATACTGTTTTTCATCCGTCCTTGCTCTGACTTTTCGCACACTGATTTTGGCCTTCCTTGGCTTCCCAGACCCTCTGTGTGTGCACTGGAAGCTTTCTTCTTTACCCATTACATAGTTTTTGCTTTCATTCAGCAAAGTAGAAGTTGTAATCTCAGAAACCTTCTCCAGTGGCCTGGCAGATACATTTTTCAGTAAACACGTGGTCGGGCCTTTGTCAAAATGGATAGTCCTTGAACCCTGCTCATAGGTATTCAGATAAAATTTTGTTAAAAGACATTGCCTGCCAAGGCCAAGCAAGACAGAACAAAAACTGATCCCTGTGCCAGTTTCCAAACCCTGTTTGTTTTTTTTTGAAGCGTAGTGGAATCTTCACAGCTTACTTTGTAGAGCACAACTTAGAGTAAATGATTGCATCTCCGGAGTTTTTAAATTAACATACTCAATTCAGAACCTTTTCAAAGGTGCTATTTTGGACACTCTGGAGGGCATAGCTATGAACACTTTCCCTCTAACCTCAGAGTAACTCATATTTAAGTCAGGCAAGATATGAGTGATGATAGATGTACAAATATAGTGGCATTTGGAGGAAGAATAAGGGAATTCTGCCTAGGCAAGGACTCAGGGAAGGTAGGAGGTAGCCCTAGTCTTGAAAGGTAGGAAGGGTTCCAAGCTGGAAACCGTATTCCTGGTAAAGAAAACAGTGTCAAGCTCAGAATGGTGTGGGGAGGACAGGGCCTGGCATCTGCAGACTAATCCCTGCTCTGGGGAGTTAACTTAAAAATCTTTGGGCTCTTTTGACTTAAAAGGGAGGTTGAGAGGGTAAAAGGAAGGGCTGGGGATATAGCTCAGTGGAATAAGCGCCTGCCTAGCAAGCGCAGGGTCCTGAGTTTGATCCCCAGTACTGCAAAAAAAAAAAAAAAAAGAGAGAGAGGGTAAAGGGAGGACCGTGGGGAAACAGGAAGTGGAGGAAATCGTCTTGCTATGAGAGTAAGAAGCTGGACAAGCTATTTGGGTATTTATTTTTCTGAGTGTGGGAGCTCCAGCTAACTTGTGGCTAATGCTACCCAGTTTTGGTTTGTTAGTGATCTATGTCTTTCATATGGTGAGAAAAATATTGTGGAATTTCAGAACTAGTCAGATTAGCTTAGTAGGTTCTGAATTTAAAAGTTAATTTAAAAATAAATAATACAGGCTCATGATTAAAAAGTCAAAGGGTATGAAAGTGACAGACAGTGAAAAGTAAAACTTCCTTTCTTTCTGCCACTGCTTCCCTCTGTCAGCAGTGAGCATTACCAGGTTCTTGTAAATAGTACTGGTGTTAAGTGGGAGGCTAAGAAATACTCATAGTTCCAAGTCTTTGACACAATTCACATCTGCCTGTTATATACACATGTATGTGTACATATTTCTTTTTTATACAGTGTGTAGTATAGTTAATCACATTTGTGTATCCCTTTTTTTTCGGTGATCTGGAAGTTATCTTGAATTTTCTTATTCTTAAATTGAAGTAACTCTGATATTTCAATTATTTAGCAGGTGCTGTGTAATGATAGCAATATAGAGCTGCTGATTTGGTTTGACTGGCCTCATTTGGGTCCACTGAATGCATGTTTTACACTGATGGACATTTGTTTTCACTTTTCTGGTATTATGAAGTGTTTCAGTGAATTCTTTATAGCCTGTTTTGGATTCTGTCTGTAAGAAAACTTGTTAGCTCTATAGAGCATCTAAAATAAGTTAGCTTTTTATTGTTGTCTAAGTGAATAAAGTGGTGATTCAGATCAGGCTTACTGGAAGGTAGCCTCAGTGTGATTATTGGAGGTGAGAAGGTTTGTCCCACTGTTCGGTGGATTATTTACTATTAACTTATGTTTGTAGTACTGGGGACCAATGCTAGGGAGGTCTGTGGACTTAAGTCCAGGCTAAAGTGTTGTAGGAGTATCATGGGTACCTGGATGGTTCTGATTTGAGATTTGCTTTAAATGAAGAAAGCTACAGGTGTGTTTCTGTCCATATTTGCAGTTGCAACAGGTTGATAAGTTACTGGATGCTTATTGAAAAGGTAATATTTATGAAATTATTTCTCTATAAGTACATAGAATAGTTATAAATAATCATTAAGGTATTCTAAAAAACACTTTGTTCATAATTTTAGAATAATTTTTAGTTGTTCCTGTCCTTTGTAGCTTTAGTTTCTATGTAAAGACAACTAAAGTTAATCTTTCTTTTTACATAAATTCCCTTTTTTAGTGTTTTATACTTTTTTTTTTTTGTTTGGTACTGGGAATTGAACTCAGGACGTTGCACTTGCCAGGCAGGTGCTTGTGCGGCTGAGCCATATACGTGGCCCAGTGTCCTATACTTTCTCAAGCCTCTTTCTTCTTATCTGAGCTTACTTTTAAATCTGCTATTTAAATTAAGTAGGAAATGATAACCTATGGATGATGAGAAACTTGAATCATTTTGGGGGGATAAATCAAAGAAACTTATATGTTACTGGGGAGGGTACTGGGAACTAAATTTAGGATCTTGTGCTTACCAGGCAATTAATTATACCTTATTTTTTAACTTAAAAAAATTGAGGTTGAGAATATAGCTCAGTGGCACAGCACCTGCCTTGTGACAATAAGGTCATGGGTTCGAAAAACAAAACAAATTTATAAAGAAGATCTTAATTGAGAAATAACAAATGATACTTTACTTTTTATTTTGTGACCCAAGATACTGCAAGGGTGCTGTTTTGAGTAGAAAAATAACAAGTGACCCTAAATTTAATTTTTTTTCTTCATTGGCAGTCTCATAGCAGTCTTGCTTGGGCATCTCTGAACCATCAGTTGCTTAGTGTATTCTGGAAATTTTAAAAGGTCTTTGAAAAGTTCAGGGTCTAGATTGCTTTTAATTTTCTAATTTCCCACATCCCTTGAGCAAGGGCTAAATGTGTTGCATTTGTTTATTTTCTTAACTCATATGCCTATAGGCAAATCAGGAAGAATTGTTTTTTGAATCTCCGTTGTAATTAATCTGGTGGGTGTTCAGTTGATTTAAATGGCCTGTTTGGCTGCAGGATGTGCCAGGAGGGTTGTAATTTTGTGTTATGTCATTTCTCCTCACGAACATGGCTAAGGTTACAGTTGACTGGCACACCACAATAAAGATAGGCCTATTGTAATATTTGTTTCATAAACTTAAAAATTAAGCATTGTTGATTCTCTGGGATTTATTTTAAACAGCTGATACAGAGGGAGTCACAGTAAGGGGTATGGAATGTTTTATTTAACTAGTTCAGTTTTGTTTTTTCCTGGTTATTTGAAGGATTTAAGTACCAAAATTGTTTATTTTTCAGCAAAACCTTTTATTTCAACTGTTTAAAATTATATTCTTCTGCATGTGGTGGTATATGCCTGTGATCTCAGCACTTGGGAGGCATAGGCAGAAGAGGCTTAGGCTTAGAGTTCAAGACCAGCGTGGGCTACAAGGGCAGCCTCAACCACAAAACAAGACCCTGTCTCTAAATAAACAGAAAAAAAAAAACAGCAACAAAAATACATACATATATATATTTATTTTTTTCTGTACTTCCTCACCCTATTATTGTTTCTATGTAATGAATCAGGACTGTCATTATGCTTTGTACCAAGGGATGGGTGGTGTGAGGTACTAAGCAGAACCTGGAGAGATCTTAGGGAATTTGCTTTCCTATGTAACTTTCTTTCTATTACTTTTCTTCTTTTCTCCTCTTTCTCAAATTATCCTTTGCTTTTAAAAGTATAGGACACAGAATGAATTGAGAAGAGGAACATGGACACTTTCTTATAAACATAGTGGATCAAAGGTTGAAGCCTTCTTTTCATTGAACTAGTGTCCTTTTTCATTTGCTTTCAATAAAAATCAAGTTTTTTGAGGCAGAGTCTTGCTTTGTAGCCCAAGCTGTTCTGGAACTTGAAATGCTTCTGTTGTAACCTCCCAAGTGCTGGGGGTTACAGGCATGTTCTTCGCTGCTTGGCAATAAAAAATTCTTTAATATTCATCTTAAGACCCTCTTGACTTTTTGGGATCATTTAGAGCTTTCAAAATCGTGCCAGAATCAGCAACGTGATATACTTCCTTAACCTTCTGCTCAGGGACAGCCCAATCTTCCATTTGGTAAGCATTGAGATTTTTGTTCGGGTGTAATACCCATCTCTTAATTTTTATGAGGGATGGAAGAAAAACTTGGTTTTGCATTGTTATCACAGGGTAGCCTTTCTTAGCCCTCTCACTAGTTTTCTTTTTCCTTCCTGTTTTACCTGCTCTGTTCTGCTCTGGTGCCCTAGAACCTTTGCTTCAAAGCTGACACCAAGCATGGACGTCAATCATCTTTTGGTTGGCAGATTGTCCTTTGACAACATATGTCAGTGTGTGTGTGTGTGTGTGTGTGTGTGTGTGTGTGTGTGTGTTTTGGTTATTAATTCTCCATGGTCTTGTGATTTTTATGACCCAAACTCCTGTTTACCTCCTAATTTGGCAGGGCAGGATATTTGTGTGATGAATTGTACTGATCGTGGTAACTTCCATTTTTCAAACAGTTTTCTTAAAGCTATCAAGGAGTGTAGGAAATGAATATACCTGCAGTGTATAAGGTGCTTTATAGTTTTGTACATATAGTGCAGCATTTATAGGAAAGACTAGAAGGTAAGGTGGCCTGCTACACATTTGAACAAGGATCTCTAAGTTAACTGTTAAGCTGGTGCTTCTCCTTCGCACTTCTCACCCACTCCTGCTGCCCATAATCCATGCCCCTGCAAATAGTACTTATCTTGGACTGGTAGAGAACTGGAAAGGCTCAGTCACTGTATGGCTGAACTCCTACTATGAAATTTTTAGAGCAGCTTTTGTTTTTTAACAGTAGGAACTAAAAACTTCCTTTGATTTGTGTACAGGTTCTGGTAAATACTGCTTGCTGTATTTTGATGTTGGTGGCTAAACTTATCCAGTGCATTGTGTTTGGCCCTCTTCGAGTAAGTGAGAGACAGGTAAGTCTTACCAGATTTGCTTTTTAAACTTTAGAGTTTGTATGATTTCAAAAATATATAAAATTTTCAGGAATACAAGGAACTCCTATAAATACTTTATCCAGATTCACCAACTACTAATGTTTTCTTACATTTGATTTCATATTCACTTTTCATTTGTATACACGTAATTTTTCTAATCCATTTGTAAGTAGTGGACTTCATGGTCCTTTATGTAACTGTAGCACAGTGGTCAAAATTGAGACATTTAGCATTGATAAAATACTTTAGTCTAATTCACAGTCTATATTCAGCATAGCCAAGTTATCCCAATATTGTCCTTTATAGCTATTTCCCCCATTACTTTTAAAAAATGTAATATTTATAAAAAAGCATTAATTTGTGAATCATCATAAAATTATTCTTAAGAATATGGCTTCTTCCCTAAAGGATTTACTGATTCCTTCCCCCATGGAAAAGTCAGTTAAGATTAATTGTTCTACAAGCAGAAAATTAGGTGATTTGTCCTTTTCTCAGGCAAGACTGTTCAACATGACTCTCAGAATGTATATAAGGGCTGAGAACAGTTTCAATGAAAAATTAGGCCATAAACATAGCATATAGATTGATAGTTAACTAAAAATTTTAGTGGGTAGAATGGTGTGTTTTAAAGAATTAAAACAGGGGACTTCCGGGAAGATGGCGACCGGGTAGGCAGCAGAGAGAGAACCTCCCAGAGGATTACCATCCAAACAATGAAATATAGCAATATGAAGACAGAAATAAGGACTTCCGGGAAGAAGATGACCAGCCGAGAGAGCGAGTGTGGAGGGAAGAACGGCTTCAGCTCCTGAACCCGACAGAGAACGCGCTACTGGGACAAACTGCACCAAACCGGGCAGCGCTCCGGGATCCCGCTCAGAACCCCACCCCCGCAGCCAGCACTG
>PVLD010018470.1:0-38931 GCA_004027595.1 Dinomys branickii | reverse complement strand
AATTCCCTGCTATCTTATCTATAATTTGGTATTTCCTTTAATGTTTTTGTGTTAACTAATGTGAAGATAACTATGTAATACAACATCCAGTTCTAATTCCCTACTATATTCTGTATAACTTTGTATTTTCTGTATTGTTTATGGCTTTTCTGGTTCATATGTCTCCATTCTTTTGTCTTTAAAATAAAATTTAAAAAAAAAAATCTGAAACAAGACAAAAAAGTCCACTATCAGCACTGCTGTCCAATGTACGCTTGGAATATTAGTCAAGACAACAAGTATGAGAAAGAAATAAAAGGAATGCATATAAGAGAGAAAGAAGTCAAATTTTATCCTCATCCCTTGACATGATCTTTTACACAGAAGACCTAAAACATGCCACCAAGAGATGCTTAAAATTGATACTCAGCAAGAGTACAAAATCAACATGTAAAAGTTAATAGTGAGTTCAAGGCTGGCCTGGGCTATATAGCAAGACCCTGTCTCCAAAAAAAACTATCAAAAAAGAGGACAATGAACAGCATTCCTGTAAACCAAAATGAACCTACTGGGAAAGAATTTAGAAAAACAGTACTATTCACAATAGCTGAAAAAAAATTAAATACATAGAAATTAGCCTGACGAAGAAAGTGAAAGACTTCTACAACAATAATGAAATACATCAAAAAAGGAGGTCAGAGAGGGTATCCCTGTTCTTGCAGAGGCAGAATCAATACTGTCAAAAAGACCATATTACCTAAATGAATATATCGATTTAATGCAATCCAAGTCAAAACACTAACTTTCATCACAGAACTAGGAAAAATAATCTTAAAATTCGTAGGAAATCTGAAGAGATCCAGAATAGCAAAAGCAATCCTGGCCAACAAAAGCAAAGCAAGAGGCATCATAATCCCTATTTCAGGTTATGCTGCAAAGCCATCGTGACAAAAACAACATGGTAGTGACACACAGCAGACTCCTTTGTCACAATACAACATAATAGGTCTGAACAGAGGATGTAGAAATCACCCCAGACAGAGTTATCTCTATTTTCTTTGGCGAGGGAGTAAAAAACTTATGCTAGAGGAAAGATAGCCTCTTTAATAAATGGTTCTGGGAAAACTGGTTATGCACATGCAGAAACTGGGTCTAGACCCATACTTCTCAGCATGTACTAAAATAAAATAAAATATATCAGAATGTAAGTGTTTGATAAAACAAAAGCAATCTGCTTGAAGATAAAATATGAAACTCTTCAAGACATACACAAAGATATTTCTGGACAGAACCCCAATTGCATAAGTTACTTCTTATGTTTTCTACTGCATAAAAAGAACATCTTATTTCTTATGCCTTCTATTACATAACAAATAATACCAAGAATCAGCAAATGGACTTGTATCATATTGAAAAGCCTCTGCACAGCAAGGAAAACAGCCAATAGGATGAAGAGATAGCCTAGAAAGTGGGAGAAAAATTTTGCCAGCTATTCAGTAAGCAGAGGACTCAGATCTGGAATACATAAAATACTCAAAAACTAGATCCCTCCAATAAACAGCCAATGAATAACCTGGGCAATTGTAATGCATATATACTTTTCAAAAGAAGCATAAATGGCCAACAAATATATGGAAAAAATGTTTAGTATCTGTGGGCATTACAGAGATGTATATTAGAACAACATTAAGATTCCACTTACTCCAAAAGAAATACTTAATAAGAATCAAGTAATAACAAATGCTGACCATGGTGGGAGGGTAAAGAAATACTTCTATATTGTTGATGGGAATGTAAACTAGTATAACCACTATGAAAAATCAGTGTGGAGATTCTCCAAAAACCTAAAAATAAAAATTCCATTCAACACAACAATTTGTCTTCTAAGTATCTTGCAAAAAAATTGAAGACATAAAGTTTCAGTACTGTGGGTATGCTCATGTTTATAGCGGCACAATCATACTAGCTAAAACTTTTAAGTGGTTTGTATGTCTATAAACAGAAGGCTAAAGAAAGTTTGGTATTTGTACACAATGGAGTACTATTCTGCCATAAAGTAGGATAAATTTAAGTCATTTTTAGGGAAATGGATGTATCTTGAGATTGTAATGTTATGTGAACTAAATCAGTCACACAAGCTTAAATTGTTGCATGGTTTCTCTTGCACAGGAAACCAAAAGCATAAGTAATTTTAAAAGCAAAAAAAGATATGTAGTGACACACAGGAGTTGGTTCTTTAGCAAATGGAAGTGGACCCAGAGATGAAGGGAGGGGAGGAGGAGAGTGGGTGTAAAATGCATTCAGCTTATGGATGTATACTGACTCCCCATGGTGAATGTGATCATCAGGTACTGTAACTGCTAATGAAATTTTTAAAATTACCCTAATTGTGATCCATAGTCAGACACAGTATCCACTGTGCCACTGATATTTTCTTTATTTAGATTCAAATATTCACTTTTTAGCTTTTTTGTTTGTTTTTCAGAAATGTTCTAGGTCACATAGTGACTGTTGGTGACAACTGAAGTCTCCATGGAGAGCTGCAGCAGTAGAAGGGAACCATGGACATGAAGGACTGCACTGGCTGGGGTTGTTCTTCCTGGTATTCCAAGACTGAGCATATCTAAAGGTCATAAAAAATACTGTGGGTCAGTTCCAAAGAATCAGAGGCTGGGCCAAGCAGGCAGGACTTCTTATCTCCAACAAATTGAAGAGGTAGGACCTTGCAACAGACTCAAAACTCCAAAACCAGTAACACCTAAAAGATACCTCAGAGAAGGAATGATTTCTTAAGGGTTTTATATACCAATAATAAATCAACTCACTATAACTAATTTACAAGCGTCAACTCAGGAATTAAACTAGAAAAAAGAAAAGAAAAGGAGAAGACACTTAAACAAGATGCAACCCCAGACATCCAGTTCACCAAAGGCAAAGCCAGAGGGCAGTGAGGTGGAACAATGAAATAACCACTCACCTGGCCTCTCTGAAGTGGAAAAACTAAGCAAATGAATGAGGCTCTAGAAAAAATCAAATCAGAAATAATTTCTCAGATAACTACAGAAATGGTATCTATAATGAAAACTATGCTTAGTGACTCTAGAGCATATAGAGATAAAAACACAGAGGAGCTTAAAAAATGTTGCATGCAAAACAGGAAAGAACTTTAATCTATAAAGATTAAAGTTTAAAGCAGATATTCCAGAGAAGAAAAATTCCACTGAAATTTTCCACAGCAGAATGAGCAAATGCGAGGATAGAATCTCACAGGTAGAAGACAAGCTTGTGGTTAGCAATCACAAAAAGAGAGATGTCTTAAAAACAGAAAGGAACCATGAGAAATCAATCCAGCAGGTGTTAGATGATGCAAAAAAGAATAGCTTAAGGTTGATGGGAGTCAATGAAGAAACAGAAAATAGCATAAATGTTACAAAAAAAACTGTTCACAGACATCATGGCAGAAACCTTCCCTGGCAGAGAAAAAGAATTTGACATACAGTTAACTGAGGCATATAGAACTCTAATTATCCAGCATCAAAAAAAAATCTACAGGTACGTATATCATAGTCAAGACTCCAGAAATTCAACACAAGAATAGAATATTAAAGGTTGTTAGGGAAAAGAAACAAATGATATATAAAGGAAAGTCTACCAGAATCGCAGCTGACTTTTCAACATAAAATATTCTCTAGATATTAAGTATTTGTTGGAAGAGAACAGGGTGGCTGCTTTTTTCCCATCTGTAAGTTATCTTTTCACTCTGTTGGTTGTTTTCTTTGCTGTATAGGAAATTTTAATTTGATAGAGTCAATTTTTTAATTTTTATATTAGTTTCTGTGGTGTTAAAGTCTTACTCAGGAAGTCTTTGCCTGTGTTCAAGATATCAAGTCTTTCCATCAAGTTCTAGTCTGGCAGGTTAAAAGATCCAAGTCTTTATATATAGGTCTTTGATGAGGATAAGAGGATGCATATCCTTGATCAGGATATCAGGATGCATATCTAATTTCAATCTACATACACTATCCAGTTTCCCCAAGATTATTCATTGATACTCTTTTGTCCAACTTACATTTTTGGATCCTTATAAAGAATCACATAGCTGCAGTTGCAAGGGTTTGTTTAGGTGTCATTTCCTTTTATTTCATTGGTCTGTGTGTCTATATTTGTGTCAATATCATTAATTTTTGTCATTTTTTGTGACCATTGATGTTTTTGTTTCTGTGATTTTGTAGTATATATTGAAATGCAGTATTACAGTATCTCTAGTCCTGCTCTTTTTGCTTAGATTTTCTTTGGTAATTCTCGATCTTTTGTATTTCTATATGCATTATTAGAATAAGGACTAGAAATGAATTAGTAATAGAAATTGGTAAAGAGCTAAGTACAGAGACAAGTATTCAGTTAGACAGAGGCCAGGAATTAAAGTATTGTTGGACTGAGAATATGACATTCACAATAAGAAAATGATTCTTTGATTTTATTAAACTCATACACCAAGGTCATTTTTCTATATAAATCAAATAGCTTTACAGAATTACCCTCCCCTGTAAGATTCTGACAGTTGTTCATGAAAAATTCTGCCTACCATTAGAGCATACTAACATTAAAGAAGCATGGAAAAGTCAATGCTATCTCCACTTGGTAGCAAATCACAAATCATCTCTTACAAAGGGAAAACCAAGTGTCTAACATAAATATTACCCAGTTGCAAGATATATTTTTGTTACTGGGTATGGGGGGGATATGTTTCTTGGAGAAGTTAAAGGTTTGAGAAAAAACTGAAGGCATTAATCATGCCAGTATATGGTCAGTTGAGAATTTCCAGCTTGTGATCCTGGCAAATTTCAATTTACAGCAATTTTTTCCTCACTTCTATAAACTTAGCAATTAATTAATTATTCTCATATAATTTAATCTCATGCTTCAGTTTTCTAAAATCTTAATTGTTGCATTCCCATAATGAAGGATGTAAATACAGCACACATATCCAAGTACAGCACAGTGAACAACTTTTAAATTCTAGCCTACACCTTGAGAAAAAGCTTTTCCCTGCTTGCAAAGTAGTCTTTTTCTTGTGCTATGTACACTGTGTAAGGTATTTTTCCAGTGACCTGAATGATAGGATGTGACTCAATGGAGAAGAGTGAGGTATCCTTAATGAGCTTATTAAAGGTTGTCTCCCTTTTGATTCCACAGCTCAAAAAATTTCCTCATGGATTTTTGGACTATTTGCTTCTTTTCTCTGAGGCTGGCAGAGTCCAGTTAGTGAGAAAACAGTCCCATGGTAGCCTGGTTTCATTCATTTCCTTACAGTAATGCCTCAGTTCACAAACACCACTGTTCAAAAACAAGCTGCTTTGGAAACAGAAATGTTTGAGAAAATTTTGCTTCCTTTCATGAACTCCATATCAGGTGATGAACACGACCACTGCCGTCCACCCCATGAGCACCAGCAGAGTCATCTCCAGAACTGAGGAATGAATTACATTCATGAAGCAATTATGTTTACCTATTTATATGTTATCAGTACATGCATGTAGCACACAATGTTTACATTCTTTGTGGGAAATTGTTACATGCACATACCATATCCTGAGTCCTTCTTTCATCCCCTCTGCCTAAGAAACTTCCTGTGAGGCTTTCATAAGCTGGGTAAACGTCTATGGCAGATTATTTATGCTGGAAAATTTTGTTACATTACTGCACAGAATAACAGGCATTTTCTGTACACATGTGACATTTTAAAATGCAAATTTGTAAACTTTCTTTGGTAGCTGTATGGCATCTTAGAATTCTTGGAAACTAAAGCGAAGTAATGAGCTACTTTTCAATTAAAATTTACTTCCAGTAAAAGGACATTAGAAATCCAGTTACATATCAGAACCCAATAAAGAAAATAAGTATGAAGTCTTCTCAGAGGAACTTTGTTAACTTGCAGTTATTAACTTATTGACTCATAGTTCCAGAGATCAATATTTACACAAAGAATTTTATTGCTGTAATATTTGGAAGCTTGATATGCATGGGTGTGGTCAATACCACCTGTGTTAAAGCTTTAAAATCTTTCTTGCTTCTTCTATCATCTTTGCAGTAGGAGGAGGCTTTCTCTGGCCCCCAGGCTGCAGAAACTTCTTCATATTGGGCATGTTACTGATTCTGGTTTTTAGGGCCTGCAACACACAAAAATCACAGTTTCAGTGGTGGATCTTAAAGTCCAAAGTAACTATTAAAAAAACTAGGATACAGTGGAGTAGTACTGAGCAATAAAGAAGAATAAACTCAAAGATTTATAGGTAAATGGATGCAACTACCATACTCATAAGTGAAATAAATCTGATTCACATGTGTAAACATTGTATTGTCTCCCTAGTGTAAGAAACTGAAAATGTAAGATCCAAATGGTACAACAGATATTGTGAAAAGGAAAGAAACTGCTCAAAAGGAATTAACAACGGGGTTGGGGGAAAGGAGAAAAGAAGGGAAAATATATATCCGCACATTATAGCTAAGATAATTGTGCTACTAATTTCTATTAGTTCACTGAAAGGAACAGCTAGTGTTTATATTGTGTGATCAATTTTGCATGCCTGTATCTGGTAATCTGAACAACTAGTTTGAAGATAATGTGCAATATAATAGCATTGTTAACTTCCTACAATCTGGTTTTGAAATTCTGCATAGTTTTTGTTTTTTAAAATTCTTTTTAAAACAAAAAGCCCCTGAGAACCCTCAGATAACCCCTACAGAGATCCATCAGCACCAGTGTAGACCTGAAAACACACATTAGTGAAAGGAGTGTAGGAGGCAGAAAGTATAGCTCAATAGCACTTCCTTGAATGCACCCTTTAAATTTACACTTAGTCATAATATCCCATGTCCTCTTACACATAAGGGCTTTTGCTTTTTGTCCTTGCAACTCAAAGGGAACAATGTGTTTGTTAGATATAAACAAGGAAACGTAGAGGTGAAAAACTCAAGTTGAAAGTGAAGATAGGAGGTATTAAGCAAGGGCTACGCACAACCAGCACTGACACCCATGGTACTGGTAGGGCCTGGCTGTTAGTGGGATGCAGTGTGTGGGGAAGCTATGGACCTATGGAAAGAGAAACAGTTCCTGATACCCAGAGCCAGAGCTGAAGAAAGGAGATCAGATAAAAACAGGGGAATGGGAGACTGGGGAGATATGGGGTTCCGAGCCCTTCTCCCTTTAGAGGTACAATATTTTTGAAGCAGCATGCATCTCTCATTTCCTTGCACAAAAAGATGAATTTCATGCCTCACGTACACGGCCTAGAAGCTCATGGAGCAGGCATGGGGTAGGAAGTGGAAGGCCTGGAGAAGGCTGGAGGTCAGAACCTCACCATGGAAACAAATGAGTTTCACTATGGGAGATGTGGGGCTGCGTGTGTGAGGGCAGTGGAATAGTCACCTGCAGCAGGTGGAAGTCGGCCAACAGACTGGCATCAAACTCTTCAACAGTGTATAGAAGTTCAGTCAGGAGAACGTCAGCCTTGCTCAGCTTGTTGCCAACAAGGTAGTCTTGTCCGTGGCTCTTTAGTATCTGGAGAAGTTGTGAAGTCAGATCATAAATATGTGCGCAGAATGGGTGCTGGCTTCTCCCCGAGCCTCTCAGCCTGACTCTCCCCCTCTTCTGCCTCTTTTAGTTTGTTTGACGCTCCAGAGCTTTTACCAGGGCCCTGACCCATGCGGAAGGTAGAAAAGTGGGTCCTGCTCACTCCTGCGTTACAAGCCAGGTGCACTTTCCTTCTCACCTCCACACCCCAGTTGTGCCTACACCTGTGCCTCACCTTCCCTGCATCTTGCACACGTATCAACGGCTCAGCTGCTGCTGCACCTCGTTTCTGTTTGCCCACAGCCAGGGCGCCCAGAACCTGAAGTTTCAGAGCTTGCTTCCCCCTTCCTCTGTCTCCCCTCTCCCATGAACCCTGGCTCCAGCGCCACAGAGGGCCCCTCCACAAATGCACTCACTTCGGTTCCCTCCTGTCTCCCCCTCTCCGCTCTCCTCAATTCCTGGCGATCTCTCTGTGGTCTGAGTTGAACCAGAGTAAACCCAAACTCACGATCTCCCCTGCTCTATCTCCTTTTTTATATAGGAGTATAGTTTCCGTGAAGAGTTCTTGGGGGATAAACAGAACTGATGTCTGCAACTTATTTGGTAATGCATGAAAAGTTGTATGTGTTACTGCTGGAGGAAAACATGGCGACATGGACGATAGGTCTGCAGGGCGCTGGTTTTCTTATCTGGGCGGTAACTATGCATTCATTCAATATTGTATTTATTTCAACTTTTATTGATGTATAAATTTATATGCTAATGCTTATGAAAATAAGTGATTCCTTCTTATGGTATTTTAACACTATATGATATTATAGGGAATACAAAGGAAAAACACAAAATAGCCCTTCTAAAGAGAAACTTTTCTTAAATGTGTGATATGTTTTCAAGGAGTTACTTCATACAAAAATAGAACAACATCAAATGTCTTAGTATAGTATGTGTTGTTCATTTTTTGTGCAGAGTGCTTTGATTTGATACTACCTGACTTAACTTACAGCTGGAGAATCTGTCACCTTGTGATGTACCCAAAGCTATCAGCACATTTGGTCTATAGAGGTGTATTTGAAGATTTCATTGCTTTTAAGATTATCATTCCTTTCATCGGACACAGCCAGTAATGAGTGAATTTAGTGAATAAAGGAAAGAAGAATGCAATGCTTTATGAAATGAGTGTTGACAGGTTAGTTCTCTAATATATTTATACAATTCTGTGTCTCTTATTCTAGGGAGCCCTTCCTGGTCTTTGTCAGAGCCCAGGAAGTTTATATTTGTAATCCCATGGAAAAAATATTGCAATTCTAGTGAGTTAATTCCAATCTACCACTTTCAGTGCAACTCATGGCAAGAATAAAGACATTAAGGTATAGTTGTAGCCAAGGGATCCTAAGTCCAGCTGTGACGGTGGCTAATCAAAACAAAGGTATCAACTCAGTGCTGGATCCAGCTTTCATTCATTTGTGAAGAGGGGAGTAGCTTGAGGATGAGTGACTGTGAGAATCATGGGAAGTACATGAGTGCTGTGAGCTGGACTAGGTAGGAGGCCTGAAATCACCTCTGCAAAATGCAGAGAGAAGGATATGCTGAAAGAGTAATCTGTATAACACAACTGAGATAGAATCTAATGTTTTGGGGTTAGTGCTTGAGCTCTGATGTGTAATCTTTTAAGCCTTGGGAAGTCATAGCCTCTTATCTTGAGGCTGGATCCCAGCTGACAAAATGGAGCATTGGCTCTTCATCCCTCCTGATCCCAGTTCACAAATGGGAACTATTGGCGGGGGGGCATTGCCTGTCATCTTTGCTTCAGGGACTGCACATCAGCACTGCAGATGGACTGATATGCACTGCTGAAAGCCAGTTGAAGGGATAGGAAGTAGTCCTAGCCAGCTCTTGAAAATAGGGTCAGGATCAGCCAAAATGGAGACACCTGCTGCTCCTTCAAGGAGAGTGCCCAGATGGCCCTCCACTTCTTACCATTTTTGGTTCTTTATTTCTATTTAGCTTAAACTTACATGGTTTTCCTCCTGAAAAATTCTTTCTTTACCTTCACAAGGAAGCTTAACTAAGGTCAGGTTTACATCCGCCACGACACACCTACATTTCCTTGGTTTGCAGCCTTCCATCGCAAGTTTTAGGAGCCAAGTCCCTCAATTCTGCAAATTACTTTTATAATCCCGTAATGTCCCCTCCTTTCCATCCCTCCACCAATACACTTTTTAGAGACATGTGTCTGCCTGCCGTCAGGCAGAGCACTTTGCGATGTGCTGTTCTCGCCAGGTTGCTCTGGAATGGGAGTCCAGGGCATTCTGTAGCGTCCACACAACCTTGAGTGTGGTTCAGAGTCTTTCACTCTCCAAGATCTCTAGACCATGAAATTCTGGTGGATACTGAATTCTAAATTGCATGTAACAAGTTGAACTTTGACTCAAAAATTATATCATACCGTGCCCCTTTCCAACCCACCCTTATGTAATTCCTGGAGCTTCAGAGCTCTGCTCTGATTTTCCAAAGGCTCACTGGATGTAAAGGTCAAGGCTCCTGGAGTGCCAGCCACTGTGCCCACCTGACCTGTGAACTGAGTGCTGCAAAACTCTAAGCAGCCTCACTTACTTTTTCAAAGGTAGGTAAGTAACGATTCTGTGCTCTGTCTTTGATCAAGGCTATCTTAGCATCTTTCTGATCTGGAGGAGTTACTGTGAGTTGTGCAAGCAGTAGGTATAAATCTGCCATTCCCTCTGTATACATATCAATCCTGAAAGACAACACATCCAATGGTCAGTTTTCCCTATCTTAGCTTTTACTGTTTAAGACCTAAGTAAGTAAGAGTCTCAGGGGGTTCCAAAGCAGTTTGCCTGCAGTGGGTAGTTTTTATACGTTATTGTTTATTGTGCTATGAGTTTTATTTTTGTGTTACCACTTGTAAGAACAGTCTAGGAGATAGATAATGTCTAAAATTTTTGCTATATCCACGACCAAATACAAGTACAAAGAGTATAGGTAGAGGGTTAAGAGTCATAATCTGGGGAGACCTTGTTGGAATCACCACATATAACCACTGATGCTAAAAATCAGATTTTGTAGCCTCTGTGTGGTTTGTGTGGGCAAAACCCCTCACACACCCCATGTGCCTCAAACACAGGCTCAGGATAGAACACCTGGCACAGCCTTTCAGGCACACTCTACCATCTCATATCTTTCCTACCCAGTGCAGGCTCACTGCTATGCCCAGTGTTACAAGTGCTCCCAATGATTTCCCATGAAACTCATTTCCACAACCTTCTCCACTTGCTGTTTTCCAACTCTAATCTTGTTTCCATTGCACAAGACTGCTTAATGTAGGCCACTGGTACCGAGCCTGTGGCATCCATGCTGCAGCAGGCTGTTTATTATCACTGAAAGTTCTAAAAGGTTCTCCAGCACTGACCTAGCCCCTTCCTTGGTACGCTTTTAAAATTTAGTTAAACTAATGCATATCATGGAAGCCATTTATTTCTGATTTTTCAAGCTGAAATTTCAACCATGTTTTGAAATTTGACAGCTTTTTTGTGATATATTCACATAAGTAAGCTGTCCATGCTTGAAATTATTAATATTCAGCATTCTTAACATATTTTGTAGAATTCTGCAAACATTTGCCTTCACAGTTCAAAATATTTTGTTACCCCACACCCCAAAATATTCTGTGCCTTTATGGGTTACTGCCCATCACCCTGTAATTCCAGTGAAGCCATTAATGTACCTTCTGTCTCTATGGATTTTAATAGTGCAAACATTTCATGAAAAGGCAGAGAACAAATGATGTTTTTGAGTTTCCATACTATATATAACACAATGTTCTCACTGTGTATCTTTATTTATCATGCAGCCCCACTTCTTCCTTTTGTGTGACCTTTCCATGCCTCAGGCACATTTTGTTCCTTTATTCCTGCTCCATTTACTGTTCCTGTATTACGGATCTCTGGGATGCCTGCACTTTGGAAAATTATGCATAAAGCTTCTGAGACTATTTCTAAACAAGTATAAATGTTTAGGCATTTCATAAGGGTGTATATCACTGGAGAGAATTGCTGGATAATTCTGTGCTTAACCTTCAGAGGAAGTGACAACAATTCTGTACACGATTTTATTTTCATTTAAGCAGCTCATCAAAACAGGAAGGATTCCCAAAGCATGCTGTACTTGGTTTCTTGAGATTGAACTAGGCTTTGTACTTCCATAGGAAAGTTTCAGGTGGCCCTTGTATCACGGGCAGCAGCTGCCACGGACACTCGTCAAGTTCACCTGTCCATAGGGTTCGCTGGTAAGTTAGGCTCCAGGCCATCACTGTTATAATTTTTGGAACTTGGGGATCAGTTCCTCCGAATCTTCACATCCCAAGACTCCTCTCCCTCACCCTCAAACGTGGTGTCATTTGTCCCAAGCTATTGTCTGAAGTTCAGTTCATAACGCCCTGAGGATCTGAGATCATGATTCCAGCATCCCCTTGATTTCATGCTTCACCTACTAATATTTAATGCTTTCAGTGCTTGAAAAAGCTAACACTGTGCTGCGCCTGAGGACATCATGTTCTGATACAATCACAGTCCTCCTACTCGATGCCTTTACTCTTCTGTCATCCCACTGCACATAGAGCTCTCGTCTTGCGGCCTTCCCCAGTCATCTCACTGTATATACCCAGGTCCACTCTGTTGCTGGTCGTGATCCTCTTGCCATGGTGCTGCTCACTGAGTGTGTGACCTACATCCTCCCTGTGTCATGTGTGAGAACAGAAAAGGTACCGTACAGGAGTCTCTCCTTCATGTCCTTGCCATAGAGGTTGTGTTTGGTGGCGATGTAGTTGAGAATGGCTCTGGACTGCACCAGCTTCATCCCATCCATCTCCACCAGGGGTACTTGTTGGAACATCAAGAGCCCATCTGTTGGAAATAAGAAAAAAAAAAATTACAAAGGATGCTACTGTTTCGGGATGAACAAAATGATCTTGGAAATGACTTAAGAAAGAAAAAGACATATGCCTTGATCTCCTTCAATGAAACAGAATTTTGTTCTTAGTTTCTGGTAACCTTCATTTCCTTATCTTACTTATGATCTTTAGCCCATTAATTTTTTACCCTTTGTTGGTTTTATGAGACAGGGTCTTACTGTGTAGTTCATACTGGCCTTGATCATACTACGTAGCCCAGGCCTGCCTCAAACTCATGGTGCTCTTCCTGCCTCAGCCTTCTGAGTGCTGGGACTGCAGACAGGCACCACCACACCCAGCTTAGCCTATTCATTTGTCTTTTAATCCCCACGTGTGTACTGCAGTATGTCTTGCTTTTTGTGTATTATTTATCTTCATGATTATTTTAGAAATATATGGAGAGATGAAACAAGTTTGACCCCTGGTTACCATTTTAAGTTTTAAATTCCCAAAGTAAGTTTCATGACGATCAGGACATTTACAGGAGGTTCTGTGGGAGATTTCTCCTTAGAGACCTCATCCTGTATTGTATGAAGCCTGCAGTGGTCCTGGCATATTTAGATTTCACATGTAGTAAATGAAACAAGACAATGGCCCCAATTATTTCTCCTCCTGTCACCTAGTGCATGGCCCGTTATATGCTTCAAGACAAGGATGGTGTGTGACCCTGAACTGACTCTAGTCCCGTCACAGTAAAGAAAGAACGGAGAACATTTAGAGGCCCCTGGAGGTAATTCTGTGGATAGTGAGAGAGGTCCAGTCCTTTTTGTAACTGAGAGAGTTTGCAGACCTCCTTCAGCATCTTTATCCCTTGCATTTTACCAGTGTTTATCTCTGCACCATCTCTTCTACAGTCCTTCCACCCTGTTGACTTTGCATGATACTGACTTCATTGGTTTAAGCCATGTCTACAATATTAGCAGAGCAAGTTCCTGGGTGTGTCAAGGTGGATCATGGTTGTGTATTCCTAGGTAATCTGTGTGACCTTTTGAGTGTTCTTTTCTCACACTGTTAACATGCTCTGCTTCCTTCCTTCCATGAACTAAGTGCATTTGCTCTTGCAGACACTTCTGCCATGATATGTCTGCCTTGGAGTCATTCAGTGTGGTACTGACTCCTTTATTTCATGGGCCAAATTCAACTTTTCTTCTTTTACACTGTGTTAGGTAATATGTCTCAGTGATGGGAAAACTAGTACAGAACATTGATGCCCGAGAAGTGAGGAGGCTGCTGAACATTTGACTCATAATTTCTAATCTTTAGAACAAGTTTGTGGAAGGAGTTCAAAAAGATTTGAAATGTTGACTAAAGAAACCTTAGAATAGTATAAAGAGGTCTTGATGAGTCATTCTGGTTAGAGCTCAGAAGACCAGAATGCAGGTAGTAAAGGCCAGGCACACCAGATTCCATGTGGGAACAACTGTTCCATTGGTATTTGAACTAAAAGCTTTGTGTATTATATTCTGGCAAAAAAGATATTGTTTACATTTTACCCATGCTCTGTGATTTTGTAGGAGATTGATTTTAATGTAGCACACTAATTAATCCAGTGGCAGGAATTTCAAGATAGTTCAACATTTAGTTAGTACCATGAGACTGATCGTTGAT
The DNA here is from genome assembly GCA_004027595.1 of Dinomys branickii. Lineage (NCBI taxonomy): Eukaryota > Metazoa > Chordata > Mammalia > Rodentia > Dinomyidae > Dinomys > Dinomys branickii. The sequence goes on along the minus strand of PVLD010018470.1, from coordinate 24,805 downwards.
TTTAGACTGATTTATAGTGAGAGTTGGAGGCAAAAGACAAGCTGAAATATTTGAAAATTCTAAATTTTCAAACATTTCATTAGTACATGTGTACCTTAGTTACTTTTCTCATCACTTAGATATAATACTTGACATCCGCAAGTTAATGGAGGAAAGATTTATTTTAGCTTACAGTTTGTGAAAGTTTCAGTCCAGAGTCAGCTGGTTTCAAGTCAGGGTAGTGTAGCCTGGTGGCATGGCAGAGGAGAAATAGTCCATGGCAGGGCAAGCAGGAGACAGTGAGCCTTCTTTCTGCTTTCCCTTTTATTCCATGCAGGCCACAAGTCTCTAAACTGGATGCCCATTGTACCACCCAGAATTATGCCTTCAATGGTCTAATACATTTACCACACACCCTTAATGCATATTCACACACCATAGGTACAACCACCTCCAAAGAGCCTGACCTATGAGCACGTGAGTTTTGAGCAGGTGTTTAGACAGCATTCATAAAAGTGTGTATGGTACATAATGCTTACATTCTTTGTAGGAAATTGGGACACGTGCATTACACATCTTAATTGTTTTTTTTTTGAGACAGGGTCTAAACATGGAGTCCAGACTGACCTTGAACTCACTATGTAGCCCAGGCTGTCCTCAAACTTACAATGATCCTCCTGCCTCAGCCTCCCAAGTGCTAGGATTATAGGTATGCATTACCACTCCTGGTTTAATTCTGTTATTCATCCCCTTTCCCTTCACTCCTTACCCCCTAACCCTATCTCTGGATCACTTCCTCCCTGTCTTTTTTGTTGTTGTTCTCCTTCCTTTTGTTTGGGAGGGCATTGTTGGGTTTATTGTTACTTTGTTTGTCTGCATTTCTTATGTGGAGTTGCCACATGTATACAGCTCCATCCATTTCCTTTAAAAATGTAAATTTTGGCCCAGTAAGAACCACATATAAAGTTAGGGTCAAAAGAGGTGTGGTTACGGAAGAGACTAGCCCCATTAAAAGGAACTAAGAAATTAGGGTAGAGATAAGAATAAAGATGACTTGAGAGAACCTCAGAAATCTGGAAGACTCTGCCTCCCACGGGATCAAGTACACAAATCTGTAAATCTTTCATTTGAGTAGTGAGTCCCTGGGATTACTTCTTCAGAAGGGTATAGTAGAATATTAATACCCTGGCTGTCATTTTACGATGCTCAGTAGTGTGGAATTTAGGTGCTACTACAAGTAGGGTCCAAAGGAGATCAACTATTGCTCTAGTTGACAGCTAACTTGGCATCATCCTCATGATGTTGTTTTTACCTGCAGGTGGAATGTGTAAGTTGTAGGGGCAGGAAGGTTTCCACCCAGACTTACAAGGAAGGCTGAGGAAGCCAGGCAAAAGTTTCCTGGGAAGGCAGTGTGGTACACTGTGGGAACGAGGCCAAATATGTGGTGGAGATACCAGAAAGCAAGAAGAGCCAAGAACATGGAACATTAGCTGAGAAAAACTTCAGGCCGTGTGTAGAACCAACCCACAAGAGGGGCCACATGTGCTGCAAATGGCAAGACCAAAGGGATGGAGCTGTGCAAGTCCATGGGACTCACATGCCAGTGTTATGCCTCCAAGATGCCAGGTATAGGACTGTGGACTTATTGTTCATTTTGGTAGGTTTCAACTTTTGATCTAATTTTTTTCTAACTGTTCCTCCTTTTTATAATGGGCTGTTTATCCTGTATCAATTTACTTGGGAATTATGTAGCTTGCTTTTTTTATTTGTACAGCTCAGAGTTTCCATGAGTCTCAGAAAACACTGACTTGGACTTTTGGGAATGGTGGACCTTTTGAGATTTTGAGAAGGGAATGTAGCCTTTCAAGTTGTAGGTGCGACAGTTGCATTCCTTTAGATGGAATTATGAATTCGCTGTTCTCAAAGGGGAATTGTAACGATGAATCCTGCCAGGCCTTCTTCAGCGGATTAAGACATGTCTGGCAGATCAGCAGAAGGTGCACCTGGGCACGTCTGGAGAGCGGATGGAACTGCGGTCTCGGGTGCTGCGTATCGACACCTCCGCCGTCCACCTCTGGCACTGTCCTACCGCTGGACTTCCTGGCTGGAACTAAGGCTCGCTGCTCTACCGTACTCTTTTACCTTGATGTTGCTGCCTTGGAGCAACCATGGCCTGAATCCTCGAACTGTGACTCAAATGAAACCTCTCCTCCCTTGAGTCCTGACTGGTGAATACCATGTCTCAGTGATTGGAAAGCTGGGTAATAGATATGAAAATGTTACACTTGCAGTCCTCATCAGAAACATTCAAATGTTTGCGCTTACCATGTTTTAACTTTTCAAAATCTTCTACACTTGTTATAAACTTCTCTTCAAACTGCAAGTAGGAAAAGTGAATAAAATGTTGTTAGTTCATTCCACAGTGTTATATTCTCTTAAACTTGAGTTGTCCCTGAAATGTAGGTAATATGAAGAAGTTACAATTTCTGAATTTGACATTGAACACAAATGTATCTGTTTATGGCCACTTGAAAATTTATGTTAGATCCGTCGAGACAATGGCACAGATCATCCTAGACAGCTGCTTATTTCTACAGTCCATCTCTCTCCTGCACGGGTGACATCCACACTGAGGTCACAGTTTGGGAGGGTGTCTCTTGAAGGCAGAGTCTGGAAATTTCTTCCTGTCATGAGGTTTTAATCTCTCAGTAGAATTCGGTGATGTCCAGTGCCACCAGAATAGAACCTTTGTGTCTGCACCGCTGTGTATATCATGGACTAATGACTGACTAAGATTCTGCTCCCACAGCTCTTAGTGGAACAGACATCTCCCACTTCCTTCTCGTAGCTTGACAGAGAACCTTTTCATCATGAAACCAGTATGAAACTGGAAAATAGGTTTCTAAGCTGTTTGATGGGATAGGGTGTGTCGATTTCCTCAGTGTAAAGCAGGTCATTGAGGTAGTGAAGAGCGTGTGTCCCCCGTGTGAACAGCACTCGGGATCAGGTTTGGTCACCACAGGAGGACGACCACGGTGGGGTGGGGTAAGGTTGGGGAGGAGGGAGGGTTTTGCCTTTGGGCAGTGAGAACTCAGAAGATTTGAGCCAGAGTCCGCAGGCAGCCCTTGCCCACCTCTCTCCTCACACATGGTGGGATGGGGAAGAGGAAGCCTTCCATGCTGAGGACACTGGCTGCCCCGCTTCTCCCTCCTTTGCTGAACTCATCCTCCCCAGAGGCTTGAAATACATCTGAGAAGTACCGACCTTGTGTCTGGATGATGGTGAAACCCAATCACTTCCTTATAGGGAGAACAAAGTCTGGAATGGCCTTAGTGCAGCATTTGGGCTTTTTGTGCGCTTGCTTATTTACAAGTTATCAAAGGGTGAGGCTTCCTACATTTATAAAGGTTTGAGAAGGAGTGTTCCCCTTAAGGAAGCACATTGCTGTTTGTGTTAAGGGAGTACGTGAGATGTCCCCTTCACAGGATGTGACCTCAGCTTTTAACCTTCCATTTCTTTTCCTACTGAGGGACAACATCTACCCAGTGTCCATGGCATCCTGTCTGAGCGGCTGGAAACCACCCCCTCAGATGCTGGCTCCCTGAGGTCTGTGCTTAGAAGTGTTACCAGCGGTGCCGCTAGAGGGCAGCAGTCTCATCGTAGCCCTATTCAGATCCTAGTGTCTCTAAAAGGGCAGTGCCTCTTCCCAGACCTCACTGAAATTTTTAATTTGTCTCTGCCCTCGGAGACATGTCTGGCCTCTCTTTTTCACCTTAAATCCTCAGAAACTGGCAGAGAACTTGGCATTTAGTAGAAGGTGTTCCACAAAACAAATTCTGAATAAATATGTTTTACCTGTAACAGGCAGTTTTTCATTGCCTACCTCCTCCCTCCTATTTGTGGTGTTTAAGTTTAACTACACTTAGTGTCTTATAGTTTTACTTTTTCATAATGTAGATTTCTAGTATAAGCAAAAGCACACATAAGAACAAGGATTTTCCTAGTATGAGTCACCAAGCTCCAGTGATTACAAACTGAAGCTAATGTTGATTCATGTCTGTGCTCATGGGCTCCCCTGCTCTGGTCCTAATATCCAGTCAATGACGCCATCTGCCTTATGACCTCATCCTAAGCAAAATCTGTACAAAAAAGGAAAGGGATTAAGAGATATGGAGTGGGGAGTGAGAGAAGGGGATGGAGACCAAAAAAAAAAAAAGGAATTGGGCTGTTCTGTACCCACACCAACTCCCTAGGAAGAATGAAGGCATTATGTACTGTGAACCTACTAATGAAGAAAATGACCCAAAAACATTTTTAAAAGCCTTCTGTGTATCTATGAAACATATGGACTCTTTTTAAAGTATGAAAAAATCACAGCTAACACATACCAAATGCTGACAATAATTCTTTAAAGTTACCTAATACTGAAGTCATATTTCTTTAATTGCTGTGTAAATGCCCTAAATGATATTTCAAAGCTCATTTAAATCAATATCATGCTACATATTGTGATTATTTGACTTTTCCTTTGATTCATTCACAAATACATTTAATTGGTCATGTGCCTTTTGTTGGAAAGATATGTATAATTTTATTTAGTCAAACCATTTATTTCTTGATTAATAAGTTGTGATATTTTTATTTATGGCAAAAGCTGTCACAGGTTTTCTCAGAAGGAAAACTCTTGGCTTAGAAAAAAGTTTTGATGAAGTCAATTTTAGGTCCAACATAAGAAGAACTGAAAACCTACCTCTACCCCAGCTGCAGGCAAAAGCCACCGGATGCACTCCATGCTGCCCCGGGCATCGAAGTAGTGAAGCACGGGCTTCCCTGCCATATTAGTGGTCTCTTGGTGTCACTAAGTGGGAGAATGAATGAAGGAATGAGTACATGGCAGCAAAATGTACTGTAGGATTATGGTTAGTTATCCAACAACACAGAGGGAGGATCTCTGTTTTCAAGGAAGCACTGGAGAAGTGCCAGGAACTTCTTTCTCCAAAGTCCTTACCCATCAGTGTCCATCATCTTGAAATCGCACCAGACTTAGACAGGTGGTGCTTATCCATGTTGTGAATGTGGAAGCAGAACAGACAGGGTCGCAGTCTGGGAAACGCTCTGTGAGCCGGGAAAGGCCTTCAAAGCTGCAGAACATCTGTGACAGAGAGATGGTGGTAGGAGTAGTCTCTCTCCAACTCTGGCTCCTGGACTGCCTTTGTTCACTTGCATTCAGACGGGCCTAGTCTTCCCAGCTGCTATTAAAAGCTAAATTATTTTTATGGATGAAGGTACTTATTTTTCTTCCTGGTATTCTACATTCCCCCTGCTGTATTGAATTCATTTTATAATTTATAAAAGAGGTAGTTGCTACATTAACTTTGCATTGTAAGGAAAGTAAGTAACATAAATTTAATGTTTGTCACATAATAGGAAGTTTCTTGTCTTTATCACTAAAACATACAAGCTGTTTGATAGAGAACTAGCTGGGCATGGGGGTGCATGCCTATCATCCCAGCACTCGGGAGTCTGTGGAAAGAGGATCTCTGTGAGTTTGAGCTAACCTGGGCTACACAAATTCAAGACCAGCCAGAACTACATAGCGAGATTTTGTCTCAAAAAAAGAAAGAAAGAAAGAAAAAAAAACAGAGAACCTTTACTGTTCTAAGGTTACAGGTGAAGATATTGGTACTGCTACAAATTACTTGACGTGAGAACCTGGCATTAGAGTACACTCTTATTTGATACGAACGTCTTAGAGCTTCTCTGTAACAGTGTTTTTATAAACCCTGGGTCATTTTATTAGTGGTGACTAAAATCAATACCTTAGGTCCTCAATTAGTTCCACTTGTCTTATTATCCTGAAAGTCTTACACATGTAGACCTACTTGGAATTTTGAGACTAAACCCAGTCATTCTTTGATTTCAGAACCATTGAAAACATGAGAAGGAGCAAGAAGAAGAAAAGCAAAGAGAAGGAGGAAAGGAAGGAAAAGGAGCAGCGGGAGATGGAGGGGAGGAGAAAGAGAAGCAGATGAAGAAAAATATCACAGAAAGGACGAAGAGAATTAGCCTACTATGTGATCACCAATGACAAAATAGCTCACAGGAATATGAGCAACTGCATGTGACGTCAACTACAGAAGTCTAAGGTTAGGTTCAGATTGGCAGGCGCATATCACTGGTTTCCAAGCTAAGCATTTGCATTCAAGAGGCAAATGCCCACCCGTACCCTCTTTCTTTTCACTGCTAAAATGGTTCTCCAGACACGTCTCCCTCCCAGATACAGATCCAGTATTACTGTGTGCAGAGTCCTGCAGGAATCACTCTGATAGCACCTGTGCAACAGAGAGAGCAACTCTATCGTAAGCTCTGTGCACCCCCGGGAGCTGCTGTGGCCGCATCCACACATCAACTATTCCGCCTTCACTTTGTAAATTCGTCACTATGGTTTCTCATAAATAGCAAACATTCCGAGGCTCGCTGTGTCCCCTGAGCACCCAGAGAAGGGGGAGGACAACGAACTTCTCGCACAAAGTACCGCCTTGGAGAGCGTTTCCTGCTGCAACCGATGGGAGAGCATGTATGAAGATAAAAGAAGCAGCACTAACCTGAAGAAAGTCCTGACTGCCCTCCGCTCAGCGCTTCAAGCAGAGCTCAGATGAGCGTGGCGGCTGCTTTAATACAGCAGCAGTGTTTAGTAGAGAGCGGGGAACATCCACTCCCACTGCTCCCAGGGTCGAGAGTCCAAGACAGATTAGGCAAAAGCAACAAATCATTAATGTTTCACTTCAGGACTAACTATGGATGCACTAAAGTTCATTCAGTTGCCCCAAAAGGCCACGAGGCTTCGTGTTTCTTTGAACTGTGCTAGATTAATGAGAGTGCAAAAGTCTCGTGGAGAATGAGGACTGGGCCACAGAATGGTGTCAGCAAAGGGGTCTTGACAGAAAATTGTGAGATAGCAACCTGCCTTTGCAAAAAGGGTGAAATTCTGAGTACAGTTGCATAATTCTACAGGCAACAGGAATCTGGTGGAAGGGTCCCAGCCCTGAAAGGGATGACCTCGATTACATTACCTGGGAGGTGTGCAAACCCTTCTCTTCTTGACTACATTTCACTCTTTCTCTCTATCCTGAGCTTCATGTGCGCCAGTTCCTCTGCTAGGACAACACCTCTCCTCTCCTCCCAGGCATCTTCTGATTCGCTTATCATATTGTCCTTCACTGGTGGGCTTATGTCTGACTTCTCTTTTGAACTGTGAGCCAGTTGAGGGCATATTGCCAACAACTGTAAACAATATCTGAAGCAAATTCTAAACTTTATTTTGTAAATAAATAATGTCTTTTAAGCTTTTTGAAATTATTGAGGCTGCAGAAAAATTACAGAACTAGTAGCGTTCCCCCAGTAGCCTTTCAGGAAAATATTTTATGTAACCTGAGCACACTGTTGAAAGCAGGAAGTTTCACACTGATATAATAGTATTAGTTAAATATCAGATGTTCCTCAGATTTCAACAATGTTTCACACAAGAGCCATTTTGTAGTGCAGAGTACCCTCCCAACACTGCATTTTTCTTGCCAGGGCTGCCTGGTCTCCTCCCTCGGGGCAGGTCCTCATGCTGGACTTGTCTTCTATGACCTTGGCGCTTCGGAAGAATAGAAATGAGTTGTTTTATGGATCGTGCCTCAGAGGGAGTCTGCCCGAGATTTTCTCATGATTTGGTTGCAGTTACACAGTTTTTAAAAACTACCCCATCAGTTAGGTTGCCCCTTCCTCAGTTTATGATATCCAAACATAAGATCATACTCCAGACATAATATGCTTCATTACGGGTGATGCTAACCTTCATCCCTTCATTTCAGTTGTGTCTGGGAGGCTCCTCCACTGTTACAATTTACCCCTCTGGAACTAATAAATATTTCGTGGGAGATTCTTCATGAAAATCATCTCCTTGTGAATAAGCTTCTAGTCACTGAGTTTGCCACCTATAATAGATCTTGCCCAGGGTAAATATTACCAACCACCAATATCCATCAATATCACAAGTTTCAAAATTGATTCTGTCTGGGTCTTGATGAATATTTTCTATCTTCATTTCCAACTGGATCTTTCCACATGTACATTTCTTTGCTTAGTACATCTCTCTGATTGTATCTGACAGACACATTATTCTTTATGTTACAAAAGAAATTGATGACAAGTGTGTGTGTGGCTAAGAAGAACGGAGAGAGGACTAATGTTTAGAATATGCAAAGAATTAAAAAACTTGGGCACCCCGCAGAAATAAAAGACCCACTCAAATTATGGGCAATTGACACGTGCAGATCCTTCTCACAAGAAGTATAAATAGCCATGAAGTACATGAAAAAAAATCATCATCTCTGCCCATTAAAGAACTGCAAATTAAAACAGCAGTGAGATTCTGTCTCACTTTAGAAAGAATGGTGATTTTTTTCCTGAAAGAACTAAGAAACAAAGCTTGAATTGTACGCTGAGCACACAAAGCAGGAGACCATGAAGCACTCACACCAAGTACCTCAGAGGGAAACAGACTTGAGAACATTTATGAAGATTTAAAAGGCAACACTAACCTCAGCAAAGTCCTGGCTGCCTCCTTCCTCAGCACATCAAGGCTGGCTGGGTGTGGGTATAGTAGCTGCTTTAGTAGTGTGACAACTCCTGCCCTAGAAAATGGCTGAGCCCGATAGGGATCAGCCACTCCCACAGCTGCAGTGTTCAGAATCCATGCCAGATTAAACAGAAATGACAAATCATTAAATGTTGCATTTCACTGTTATCAATGAATAAAAGGGGTTTGAAGTTCATTCAGCCGCCTCAGAAGTTCACTTGAACTCTGCTTCCAGAGGATTTCATAATATAGGCTGCAAGATTCATGCATATGAAGAAACCTGGTGGTGGTAGGAAGAGAGGACCATGATTTAAGGAAACGAATCTTCCTGGAGAAAATTGTGAGGTCATCGTGTTAGTGTCTGAAGGGGGAGATTATGAATACGCTGCATAACTGCATAAGCACAGAGGACCTGGCTGAGCTGTCCCAGCGCTGGCTGGGAAGGTCTCGGCTGCATTACTGAGCTTGTTTGTACACCTTCCCTTCGGGGTTGCACTTCAGCCTTTCTCTCTAGCCAAGCCCTGGCATGCATCGGCTCTTGTGCTTGGAGCCCAGCTCGCCTCTCCTCCAGCCGTCCTCTGCTTCCCTTACAGTGTTGCTCTTCTCCGATAGGTTATCTTGGTTCCTCACTGAACTGGGCCCGTATTTGCCAACAGTTATCAGCCTGCCTCTTGTTTAACCCTGCACTTTAAACTCTTACTGTTCTCTGAGAGGAAGACAACATCTGCATTATCATGAGACAGAAAACCACAAGCCTGAAGTTCTGAAAACTCTCCTCCCTGAGGTGTAAACTGAAGACTCACTTCCAGGCCTGACCATCAACCATGCCACCTCATTGCTACCCCAACTGCTGTCAGTTGTCACAGGAAACAAAAACAGGCAACCAGTGAAACATCAGCGTGATAGATGTTTAATCACCCTGGTCAACTTCTCCAAGCCATCAACAACACCACCATCACCATACATTCTGCAGTTCCCAACCCATGCACCCTTCTGTGGACAGTTATTCAATTTTCACAAGGGTCTGGGAACTTTCCCACCCTTTTCAGGGAGGCTCTGACATTATATTTGGCTGCTCTGAGATATCCTGTTTCTCTGTCCTTTCTGGTTCCACAATTCTATAACTATTCACTGGACTCTGAGATTGGGCCATTGATCACCTGTCTTTCAGTTTGAAACTCTATCCCAGCACAATCCACAACTGCATCAAACAGTGTCCCATATTAAGAGAGACTCGGATAGAAATTGAACCACCCATCCACAGGTTTCAAAAACACAAGATGTTTACAGACAGTCAAACTGTTGAGATCACCTCTCCTGCCTTAAAGCCACTTCAGATCTCTGAGCTGCCAGTGTCACCAGGATCGCCCTCTGCATATGCAGGCCCAGCCTTCTGCCACACACAGCCTGCGGGCGCACCGGCCTGGAGTAAAGAATGCCTTCTTTCGCTTTCAGGTGGCTCCTGTGAGCCAGCCCCTTTTTGAAAAGAACCTAGTTCTGGACTCAAAGATGAACTGACCTGACTCAGTCAACCGGAGGCTCCAAAACTTATTCCCTCTCTAAATAGCACTTCTGATCAAGGACACTTCCAAGCCTCTTTCTAGAAAGGCCCGAAAGCTGTGCTGCAATTTTTGCAGAAACTAGCTCCAAAGAAAAACTCGGAAAATTTCTTGGAGCTGCTGCCTGCTACGTGCTTGCTCACACTGTCAGTCCCTGGCAGCGCCCAGCGGCTTCTAAGTGCTGCCTCACTACCTTGGCTCTGTGTTCTGACAGCCGCTGTCCTTCTGAACAGGAAGGCTGATGAGTTCGCCTCAGACTGAGACCTAACTTTCCATCATCATGTGCTATATTGGGATGAGCTGTTCTAAAACAGTTGCTGCATCCTGACAGATGCTGAGCACACCCTGTTTACAGATGGAAGTAGCTCTGTTAGGATTGACATCTGACAGGGTGGATGTGCTGCGGTCACCGTGCGGAAAGTTATTTTGGACAAAATTCTCCTGTAGTGACGATCTGCACAGCAAACTGCTTCCTGCGACTGTTTGGAAACCTGGATGTAAATAAATCCGCCTTTTCAAATCCTAGGTGTCACTTCAGTGTTTCTGTTCGCTGCTGCACTTTCTTATCAGGAACAGGGAGATAAGATGGCATGATTTAGCAGAAGAAAAGGGAGAGCAAACTTCACACTAGTGTTTGAGATGTGTGTAATTGTGAAACTCAGGTGTTGCAGCCTTGCTTTGAGTGAAGAAATAATTAAAACATAGTTATTTAGAAGTGTGATATTATAATAGTACGTAAGTCATGAAGATTGAACATTGAGACTTACTGTAATTATTAGACTACATATCGGTATTACTAGATTCTCCTTTAGTCTTAGCAGCAATTTAGCTAGGACAAGGCATGTCCTCTCTCAGGATTTTATCCATCTCCCAAAACAGGAGCATGGTTAAGGGAAGGTCTCTCCACCTCCTCATGACTGCCCACTGGGGCTGAGGAATTTTTGTTTGCATGTAGGTTAGTTTGAAGCATCTCTCACTTCTCATAGTCCAGTTCTGTGGTGTTTCCTACACCACCCAAGGCCATGACAGCCCGCAAATGCCTCCCGTCTTAATGCCTTGAAGTTCTAGCCATGAGAAAGTAAGATTAGCGATGGCTGAGAATCACTGATGCTATGACCTCTAAACTGCTAACAGGAAGTCTACGGAAACAACTGATAGTCACTGGGTTACATATATAATTAATGTAATGAATTCTCCTACACAGACTGTACATCGCCACTGTAATTAGAATATAAGCATTAAAGGAACGGTAATGTTGTTGGGGAGTTACCAGTAATAAGACGCTGACTCTCAGAACTGGGAAGGTAACGGTGGAAAATCCACTAGCATAGCACAGCCTCTCCAGGGCCTGTTCACAGCACTTGGAACACAAACGTCACAAAGAAAAAGGAATGAGAGTGATAAGAATCAAGAGAGGGTCACCATGGAAACAAGAAATCACAGAGAAAGTGAAAACAGTGCAGAGAAAACAACCAATCAGGCTGGAGTCACCCGGACTCTGCAGGAGGACCGGTCCTCACAAAGGTAAGGTAAGCTGGGAGACAGCTGCAAGCCCCAGAGAGAAGTGATGCACTGGGCCAGAAGCTCCAAGAAAAGCCCAGGGTTATTGTAAGCTGCACAGAGAGTGCGAGGTTTTACTCTCAAAGAGACTCCTTCCACGTGGCAGGCTAAAGCTGGCAAAGAAATCCATTGAAGCACCTGCCATATTTCATAGACATTAAATAGGAGCCATTTGGGGAAGGGGTGAATTTGTTATGGCTCAGTTACTCTGGGAATCGGAATCCACAGACCACTGTACTTCAAGGTGTATGGGGTCACCATGAAAGGGAAAACCTAACTAGGAAAATTTTCCCTTTTAAAACTTTATTCCCTTTGAACTTCAACCGTTTCACAGCTCTGCAATTGCTTCCTTGAGCCCTGTAACCACGAGTGGAACTGAACGTACAGGATACTTGATTGTACCCAGTTTTATTGTTATTAATCTAGTCTTGTAACGATATTGATTAATCTAGCCCTGTAACCAATGATCTCACCCTGCTAGCTAATCAGAAGAACTTCCAGCCTGTCTTGTCCCAACTTTGTAACGCTTGCTTATGCCTCATATAAAATTTCTGGCTCACAGACACTCACTGTCTGGCTTTTCTGTTGGAAGTTATTCCAGCCAGAACCACCGGTATAAAATAAAGGTGTTCAGTGTCTCTGACTTCCCTGGTGTCATTCCTTCCTCAGACTCAGTTTTGCCACAACAACCTCACTACAGTGACTAGTTAAGGGAAGACACAAGAGATAATCGCAAAGAGGGTAAAGGCTAGACACGGACCCCTTACGAAGTTTAAACAGCAGTGAGCTTGGGATGGGAAGGCCACTTCAATCCTATTCTTCTTCTCCAATCAGCTTTCGTACTCTACAAAAACTAGTACAAAGAATCAAAGAGCTTGTTCTGCTGAAGGATAAATAATGTAAATGAATCTTTAGCCAAACTTTTGAAAAGAGGGAAGAGAAATATCCATTTCAGTGCAATTGAAAATAAAAATGGTGAAGTCAGGATGGGCATTGCCCTAAATTGGAACAGTCCTAGAATGAATGTTAAAATCGGGTCCATGATTTCAAAAATTACCAACTAATTGGTCCCTCCAGGACTCAGTGTGCACCGTGCTGAATTCTGTAAGAACTTCAGGAAAGACCAAATATAATTATTACATGAAATCTGTAATGAAATTGAAATGGAAAGAGTAAACCGAGATCATTCCAGAATACTAGCATTAACTGATTCCAAAACAAGGACTCAGCTAAAGAAAAACACAGGCTAATTTCATTAATGAACATAGAGACAAATATCCTCAGCAAGATAACTGAATGCAAGAAATCATTTAAGAGTTTACACACCCTGATCAAGTAGCATTCAAGCCAGGGATGGAAGAATGGTTTAATATATGCAAATTGATCTATGTAATACATGATAACATATCCAAAGACCAAAGTCACAGGATACTTGCAGTTTGATTTACATGGGAACAAATTTAATGCAGGACACATAATTTATAGGACTATTTTATGATGTTCACCCAAAGAGTCAAATACAGAAGAACGCAGATCTCTTTATGCACTAGAGACCCAAGAATCCAGCTGAGGTCTTGGATCCCATGGCAATATCCTGCACGAGTGCAGCCAAAGACCTAGAGCCCGTGGCAGTGTCCTCCACAAACCCAGCGGGAGGCCTAGTGCCTGGAAGAGTGTCTCAGGAAAGTCTCTATCAAACATCTGCACTGGGAAGGCCCAAAGGTCAGTGGTGGAAGCTAGAAAATCTGTGCCAGTGAGGTGAAGAATATGTGTCGCCAGGCTGAAAGATCTGCACTGTAGCCAGGACGCGACGCTCAAGGTAAGGCCAGAGCTCCCTCAAACGGACTCATAGTCATCCTCAGTGACACGACGGCCCAAACCGCTGCAGTGATGAGAACAGCTGAGTTTCTTTCCAGAAAACCAGCACGACAAGCTTCTCCTGAGAGTCAACAGCGACCTCTTCCCCTCCACTTCTCCTTATATGCTTTTGGCGCCAGTCCTGAGGTGGACCTTCCACACCCAGAACCGCGCTGATTCAGTCCGGCAGGGTATTATAAGTTGATCACTAGTGAAACCACCATAATAGCACAAGAATCCTTGGAGAAAAGCCAACATCTATTTATGCTGAAAAGCAGAACCTGAAGAAAACATAGGACTGTATGTCAATCTGACAAAAGCTATTTACAGCAAACTCACAGCTAACACCATATTAAATAGGAAATAATTTAAAATTTCCCCCTTAAAATCTGAAACAAGACAAAAATGTCCACTTCAATCACTACTCCTGTCGAAGGTGCACTTGAAATATTGGCTAAGAAATCAAGTATGAGAAAGAAATAAAAGGAGTGCATGTAGGAGAGAAAGAAGTCAAATCATCTTCAGCCCATGACATGACATTTTACATAGAAGACCTAAAACATGCCACCAAGAGATACTGACCAACTCTGCAAGGTAGCACAATACAAAATCAACATGTAAAAGTAAATAGTGAGGTCAAGGTTGGCCTGGGATACCTAGCAAGACCCTGTCTCCAAAAACAAACTATCAAAGAAGAGAACAATGAACAGCATTGTTTTAAAGCAAAATGAACCTACTGGGGAAGAAATTAGAAAAACAGTACTATTTGCAGTAGCTGCAAAAATTAAATACATAGAAATTAGCCTGACAAAGAAAGTGAAAGACTTCTATAACAATAATGAAATACATCAGAAAAGGAGGTCAAAGATGATATCTCTGTTCTTGCATAGGCACAATCAATACTGTCAAAAAGGCCATATTACCTAAATGAATATATTGTTTTCATGCAATCCAAGTCAAAACACTAACATTATTCACAGAACTAGGAAAAATAATCCTTAAATTCATAGGAAATGTGATGAGATCCAAACAGCAAAAGCAATCCTGGCCAACAAAAGCAAAGCAAGAGGCATCATAATCCCTATTTGAGGTTATGCTGCAAAGCTATGGTGGCAAAAACAACATGGTAGTGACACATAGCAGACTCCTTTGTCACAATACAACATAATAGGTCTGAACAGAGGATGTAGAAATCACCCCAGACAGAGTTATCTCTATTTTCTTTGGCGAGGGAGTAAAAAACTTATGCTAGAGGAAAGATAGCCTCTTTAATAAATGGTTCTGGGAAAACTGGTTATGCACATGCAGAAGACTGGGTCTAGACCCATACTTCTCAGCATGTACGAAAATAAAGTAAAATAAAATAAAATAACATAACATAAAATAATATAAAATAAAATAAAGTGTATCAGGGTATAAATGTTTTACTAAAACAAAAGCAATATGCTGGAAGATAAAATATGAAAATCTTCAAGACATAGGTATACAAAAAGATATTTCTGGACAGAACCACAATTGTATAAGTTACTTCATATGTTTTCTACTGTGTACAAAGAACATCTTGTTTCTTATGCCTTCTATTGCATAACAATAATGCCAAGAATCAGCAAATGGACTTGTGTCATATTGGAAAGCTTCTGCACAGCAAGGAAAACAGCCAATGGGGTGAAGAGATACCTACAGAGTGGGAGAAAACATTTGCCAGCTATTCAGTAAGCAGAGGACTCATATCTGGAATAAATAAAATACTAAAAAACTAGATCCCTCCAATAAACAACCAATGGAAAACCTAGGCAATTGAAATGCATATACACTTCTCAAAAGAAGTATAAAAGGCAAATAAACATATGGAAAAAATGATCATTATCTATGGGCATTAGGGAAATGTGTGTTAGAGCAATACTGAGATTCTACTTACTCCAGAACAAATACTTAATAAGAATCAAGTAATAATAAAAGCTGACCATGGTGAGAGGATACAGAAATACTTCTATATGTTTGGTGGGAATGTAAACTAGTATAACCACTGTGAAAAATCAGTGTGGAGATTCTCCAAAAAGCTAAAAATAGAAATTCCATTCAATGCAGCAATTCTTCTTCTAGGTATTGTGCAAAAAATTAAGGACATCGAATTTCGGTTATATGGGCATAGTCATGTTTATAGCAACATAACCATACTAGCTAAATCTTTGAAGTGGTTTGTATGCCTATAAACAAATGGCTAAAGAAAGTTTGGTATTTGTACACAATGGAGTACTATTCTGCTTGAAGCAGGATAAGTTTGAGTCATTTTTAAGAAAATGGATGCACCTGAGACTGTAACTAAATTAACACACAAACTTAAATTGTTGCATGGATTCTCTCATAGAAGAAACCAAAAGTATAAGTAACTTTAAAAGCAAAAGAAAAGATATATAGTGGCACACAAGGAGTTGTTTCTCTGGCAAATGGAAGTGGACCTAGAGAAGAAGGGAGGGGAAGAGGAGAGTGGACGTAAAATGCATTAAGCTTATGCGTGCACTAACTCTCCATGGTGAATGTGATCATGACGTACTGCAAATGCTAGTGAAATTTTTAAAATTACCCCAATCCATAGTCAGACACAGTACCCACTGTGCCACAGGTACATTCTTTATTGAGACTTTTTTAGCTTTTTTGTTTGTCTTTTAAGATAAGTTGTCGGTCACACAATGACGGCTGGTGACAAAAGAGGTCTTCCTCGACAAACACATCAGGAGAAGCGAACCTTGGACATGAAGGACTGCACTAGCTGGGACTGTTCTTCCTGGTATTCCAAGACTGAGAGTGTGTAAGGGTCATAAAAAAGACTGTGGGTCAGTTCCAATGAACCAGAGGCTGGGCCAAGCAGACAGGACTTCTCAGAGAAACAAATTGAAGAGGTAGGACCTTGCAACAGACTCAAAACCCAGAAACCAGTTATACCTAAAAGATACCTCTGAGAAGTAGTGATTTGTTAAGTGTTTTATACATCAGCACTAAAGCAACTCACCACAGGCAATTTACAAGCATAAACTCAGTCATTAAACTAGAAAAAGAAAAAAAAAGAGAGAGAAGACACTTTACCAAGATTCAATCCCAGACATTCAGTTCACCAAAGGCAAAGCCAGGGGGCAATCAGGTAGAGCAATCCAAAAGCCACTCAGCTGGCCTCTCTGAAGTGGTAAAAACAAAGCAAATTAATAAGGCTCTGGAAAACAATCAGATCAGAAATAATTTCTCAGATAACTACAGAGATGCTGTCTATAGTGGAAGCAATGCTTAGCGACTCTAGAGCAGATACGGGTAAAAAAACAGGAGCTTAAGAAAATGATGGAGCCATGAATGCCCAACACAGGAAAAAAATGGAATCCGTAACACAGATTAAAGCAGATATACCATAGAAGAAAAGTTCCCGAGGAAGTATCCACAGCAGAATGAGACAATGTGAGGACAGAAGCTCAGATCTAGAAGACAGGCTTGTGGATAGCAATCAGTAAAGGAAAGATTTCTTAAATATAGAAGTGGCCCTTGAGAAATCAATCCAGTAGCTGCTAGATGATGCAAAAAAGAATAACATAAGATTGATTGGAGTCAATGAAAAAGCAGAAAATAGCATAAATAGTATAATACAATTGCTCACAGACCTCATGGCAGAAACCTTCCCTGTCAGGGAAAAAGTATTTGACGTACAGTTAAGTGAGGCATATAGAACTCCAATTACCTAGCTTCAAAAAAAAAAAAAAAAAAAAACTATAGGCAGTGATATTATTGTGAACAGACAATTAGAATATTAAAGTTTGTTAGGGAAAAGAAACAAATCACATATAAAGAAAAGTCTAAATAAAAAAAAAGAAAAGTCTATCAGAATCACAGCTGACTTTTCAACATAAAATGTACTCTAGATATTAAGTGTTTGTTGGAAGACAACAGGGGGGTTGCTTTTTTCCCATCTGTGAGTTGTCTTTTCACTCTGTTGGCTGTTTTGTTTACAGTATGGAAACTTTTTAATTTGATATAGTTCTGCTTTCAAATTTTTATTGTTAGGTTTTGCAGTATTGAAATCTTACTCAGGAAGTCTTTGCCTGTGTTGAAGATATCAAGTCTTTCCATAACGTTTCATTCTGGCAGTTTAAAAGATTCAAATCTTTATATATATATGTATTTGATCAGGATAAGAGATGCATATCTAATTTCAATCTACATACACTATCCAATTTCCCCAAGATCATTTATTAAAGATACTCTTTTGTCCAATGTACATTTTTGTATTCTTACTAAGATTCACACAGCTGCAGTTGCAAGTTTGTTTGTGAGTCATTTCCTTTTATACCATTCATCTGTGTGTCTATATTTGTGTCAGTGTCATTAATTTTTGTCATTTTATTTTGTTTTGTTTTGCTTCTTGTGACCATTGATGCTTTTGTGTCTGTGATTTTGTAGTATATATTGAAATGCAGTATTACAGTATCTCTAGTCCTGCTCTTTTTGCTCTCATTTTCTTTGGCAGTTTTGGAACTTTTGTGTTTCTATATGTATTGTTAGAATAAGGACTAGAAATGAATAATAGAAATTGGTAAAGAGCTGAGGACAGAGGTAAATATTCAATTACATAAAGGCCAGAAATTAAATTCTTGTTGGACTGAGAATACGATATTCAAAATAAGAAAACGATTCTTTAATTTCATTGAACTCATACACTGAGGTCATTTTTCTATATAAATTCAAAATTGAACAGCTTTACTGAACTTCCCTCCCCTGCCAGGTTCTGACAGTTGTTCATGAAAAATTCTGCCTACCATTAGAACATACTAACATTAAAAAATGTGGAAAAGACAATGGTAACTCCACTTGGTAGCAAATCACAAGTCATCCCTTACAAAGGGAAAATCAACTGCCTATCATAAATATGATCCAGTTGCCAGATACATTTTGCTTACTAGTCTGGGGGAACTCTTCTCTTGTAAAAGTTAAAGGTTTGAGAGAAAAGTGAAGGCATTAATCATGCCAATATATAGTCAGTTGGGAATTTCAAGCTTGTGATCCTGACAAATTTCAATTCACAGCAATTTTTTTCACCACCTCTGTAAACTTAGCTATTTTAGCATAAGTTCCTCCCTTCTTTCACTTTACATTGGGCACAGGTTCAGAGTATGTGACCTGCCACATGTCTTTTTATCCATTTATTGTTAATTGTTCTTGTATCACTGTTTTCTAGTCTTCATTTTTACATCCCTATAATGAGGGATGTAAATACAGCACAATGAAGAACTTCTAAACTCTCGCTTACACTCTGAGAAAAAGCTTTTTCCTGCTTCCAAAGAAGTCTTTTCCTTGTCCTATGTACGTTTTCTAGAGTAGTTTTCTAGTGACCTGAATGAAAGGGTGTGACTCAATGGAGGAATGCGAGGCATCTGTAATGCGCTTATTGAAGGTTGTCTTCCATTTGGTTGCAGAGCTCAGAAAACTTCCTGATGTATTTGTGTGCTGTCTACTTCTCACTGAAACTGTCAGAGTCCTGTGAGTGAGAAAACTGCCCCATAGATGTCAGGGGCCATATGTTTCCCCATTGATTGGAAGAAGAACTGTATGGTGAAACTATTCAACAAAAGAAATGTTTGAAATGTTCCTCTATGAGGCACTCAGTTAAAAATTTTAGAAATGAGGTTCATTGGAAACTCTTTGCAAATCATTGTAGTCTGGTTTTATTTTTTACTTACAGTAGTACTTCAGTTCAGAAACACTTCTGCTTTGCAAACAGGAGTGTTTGACAAAATTTTGCTTCCTTTCGTGAACTCAACACCAGGTGGTGAACATGACCACAGCCATCCTCCCCATGAGCACCAGCACAGACATCTTCTCCAGAATTGGGGAATGAATTACATTCATGAACCAAAGTGCCACTATGTTTATCTATTCAAATGTTATTAGTACATGTGTATAGCACATAATATTTAAATTCTTTGTGGGAAATTGTTACATGCACATACGATATCCTGAGTCTTTCTTTCATCCCCTCTGCCTAAGAAGCTTCCTGAGAGGCTTTCATAAGCTGGGTAAAGGTGTGTGGCAGATTATTTATGCTGGAAAATTTTGTTATGTTACTTCACAGAATAACAGGCATTTTCTGCACACATGGCATTTTAAAATGCAAATTTGTAAACTCTCTTTGATAGCTGTATGACAGATGTTACAATTCTTGGAACCCAAAGCAAAGTAATGAACTACATTTCAGTTAAAATTTACTTCCAATAAAAGGACATTAGAAATGCAGTTACACATCAAAATTCAATAAGAAAATAAGCATGATGTCTTCTCAGAGGAACTTTGTTAACTCGCAGTTATTCACTTATTGACTCACACTTCCAGAGATCAGCATTTACACAAAGAATTTTATTGCTGTAATATTTGGAAGTTTGATATGCACAGGCTTGCTCAGTACCAACTGGTAAATATTAAAACCTGAAAACCTTTCTTGCTTCTTCTATCATTTTTGCAGTAGTAGGAGGCTTTCTCTGGCTCCCAGGCTGAAGAAACTTCTTCACATTTGGCAGGTTACTGATTCTGGATTTTAGGGCCTGCAACACACAAAAATCACAGTCTCAGTGGTGGATCTTAAAGTCCAAAGTAACTGTTAAAACACCTGTAGGATACACTAGAGTACTGAGCTATAAAGGAGAATAAACTCAATGATTTATAGATAAATGGATGCAACTATGATACCCATAAGTGAAACAAATCTGATTCCTATGTGTAAACATTGTATTGTCTCCCCAGTGTAAGAAACTGAAAAAGTAAGATCCAAATGGTATATAGATATTGTGAAAAAGAAAGAAACTGCTCAAAAGGAATTAACAATGGGGATGGGGGAAAGGAGAAAAGAACTGGAAATGTACATCCACGCATGATAGCTAAGATAACAGTACCACTAATTATTATTAGTTCATTGAAAGGAACAGTTAATGTTTATATTATTTGATCAATTTTGCATGCTTGTTTCTGGTAACTGAGCAATTAGTTTGAAGATAACGTGCAATATAATAGCATTGTTAATTTCCTACATGCTGGTTTTGAAATTAGGCATAGTTTTTATTTTTTATTTTTACCTATTAGTTTTTAAATAACTGGTTTTTTTTTTTTGGCGGTACTGGGGATTGAACACAGGACCTTGCGCTTGCCAGGCAGGCCCTTATGCCACTGAGCTAAATCCCCCGAATAACATTTTTTTTTTTTTTTTTTTGGTACTAGGGATCGAACTCAGGACCTTACACTTGCCAGGCAGGCGCTTATTCCACTGAGCTATATCCACAGCTTTATTTTTTAATATTGTTTTTAAAACGAAAAAACTCTGAGAACCCTCAGATAACCCCTACAGAGATCCATCAGCACCAGTGTAGACTTGAAAACACACATTAGTGAAAGGAGTGTAGGAGGTAGAAAGTATAGCTCAATAGCACTTCCTTGAATATACCCTTTAAATTTACACTTAGTCATAATATCCCATGTCCTCTTAGACATAAGGGCTTTTGCTTTTTGTCCTTGCAACTCAAAGGGAACAATGTGTTTGTTAGATATAAACAAGGAAGTGTAGAGTTGAAAAACTCAAGTTGAAAGTGAAGATAGGAGGTATTAAGCAGGGGCTACGCACAGCCAGCACTGACACCCATGGTACTGGTAGGGCCTGGCTGTTAGTGGGATGCTGTGTCGGGGGAAGCTATGGACCTGTGGAAAGAGAAACAGTTCCTGATACCCAGAGCCAGAGCTGAAGAAAGGAGATCAGATAAAAACAGGGGAATGGGAGACTGGGGCGATATGGGGCTCCGAGCCCTTCTCCCTTTAGAGGTACATTGTTTCTGAAGCAGCATGCATCTCTCATTTCCTTGCACAAAAAGATGAATTTCATGCCTCACATACACGGCCTAGAAGCTCATGGAGCAGGCATGGGGTAGGAAGTGGAAGGCCTGGAGAAGGCTGGAGGTCAGAACCTCACCATGGAAACAAATGAGTTTCACTATGGGAGATGTGGGGCTGCGTGTGTGAGGGCAGTGGAATAGTCACCTGCAGCAGGTGGAAGTCGGCCAACAGACTGGCGTCAAACTCTTCAACAGTGTACAGAAGTTCAGTCAGGAGAATGTCAGCCTTGCTCAGCTTGTTGCCAACAAGGTAGTCTTGTCCGTGGCTCTTTAGTACCTGGAGAAGTTGTGAAGTCAGATCATAAATATGTGCGCAGAGTGGGTGCTGGCTTCTCCCCGAGCCTTTCAGCCTGACTCTCCCCCTCTTCTCCCTCTTTTAGTTTGTTTGACAGTCCAGAGCTTTTACCAGGGCCCTGACCCACGCGGAAGGGAGAAAAGTGGGTCCTGCTCACTCCTGCGTTACAACCCAGGTGCACTTTCCTTCTCACCTCCACACCCCAGTTGTGCCTACACCTGTGCCTCACCTTCCCTGCATCTTGCACATGTATCGACAGCTCAGCTGCTGCTGCACCTCGTTTCTGTTTGCCCACAGCCAGGGCGCCCAGAACCTGAAGTTTCAGAGCTTGCTTCTCCTTCTTCGTATCCCATCCACTCCGCCAATGCACTCACTTCGGTGCCCTCCCGTCTCTCTCCCCTTCTCTGCTCTCCTCAATTCCTTGCGATCTCTGTGGGGTCTGACGTGAACCTGAGTGAACTTGAACTCATCATCTCCCCTGCTCTGTCTCCTCGAAGAGCTGTTGCGGGATAAAGAGAACTGGTGTCTGCAACTGACTTTGTAATAAGCACGTAAAGTTGTATGCGTTACTGCTGGAGGAACACAAGGAGACATAGATGCATGATAGGTCTGTAGGGCATTGGCTTTCTTATCTGGGTGGTAGTATGCATTCATTCAATATTGTATTTATTTCAACATTTATTGATGTATACATTTATATACTAACGCTTATGAAAAGAAGTGATTCCTTCTAAAAGTATTTTAACGCTACGTGGTTTCATAGGGAATACAAAGGAACAACACATTATAGCCCCTTCTAAAGAGTAACTTCTCTTAAATGTTTAATATGTTTTCAAGCAGTTACTTCATACAAAAACAGAACAACATCAAATGTCTTAGTGAAATAAACATTCTTCGTTTTCTTAGATGGAGTGCTTTGATTTCATATTACCTGACTTAACTTACAGCTGAAGAATCTGTCACCTTGTGATGTCCCCAAAGCTATCAGCACCATATAGTCTATAGAGGTGTATTTGAAGATTTCATTGCTTTTAAGATTATCATTCCTTTCATTGTACAGGGCCAGTAATGAATTAACTTATTGAATAAAGGAAAGAAGAATGCAATGCTTTATGAAATGAGTGTTGACAGGTTAGATCTCTAATATATTTACATAATTCTGTGTCTCTTATTCTAGGGAGCCCTTCCTGGTCCTCGTCACAGCCCAGGAAATATATATTTGTAATCCCAAGGAAAAAATATTGCAGTTCTAGGGAGTTAATTCCAATCTACCACTTTCAGTGCAACCCATGGCAAGAATAAAGCTATCAAGCTATATCTGTGGTTATGGGGAGCCAAGGGGTCCTAAGTGCAGCTGTGATGGTGGCTAATGCAAACAAAGGCCTCAACTCGGTGCTGAATCCAGGTTTTATTCATTTGTGAAGAAGGGAGTAGCTTGAGGATGAGTGACTGCGAAAGTGATGGGAAGCACATGAGTGCTGTGAGCTGGGCCAGGTAGGAGGCCTGAGATCACCTCTGCAGAATGCAGAGGGAAGGATGTGCATGAAGAGTGATCTGTGGAACACAAGTGAGATAGTATCTAACGGAGCATGGAGGCTTTGGGGAAGATGGCGACCAGGTAAGCAGCAAAGAAGCGATCCTCCTCGATAAACACCACCAGCTCGAGACAGACTTGGCGAGCGTGAATGCTGGGACCTCGGCTGGGAAGATCAAACTGAACGTGTTTCTCTGAGCTGCCGGGGGAGATGCGGTAGGGCGGCCCAAACTGCCGTGGCGAGACGCGGGAAAGCCCCAGACGCTGGGAGCCGGAGACGCTCCGCGCGGGTAGGGGGCTTGGCTGGGTCCGAGCGCCCTGGGGGCAAAGCCAGCTCGGTCCCTTCTGCCTCCTGAGCCGGCGCAGCTTTCCAGCGACTCCCGACAGAGATCGGCTTATTAGCAGCGGCAACGCCCGGCAGTCCCACATTTCGCGCGCATCGGGCAGGCTGCACAGCCTAGACCTTCGGCAGCCGGCGGTCGGTGGCCAGGGTGGCGCGAGCAGCATAGGAGCGGAGCATCCCGCTCCCTCCCCCACACCCGGAGAGCGCGAGGAAACAAGTGGCTGCGAACGGCGGATCGCGCGAGCATAGCACAAAAAGCTGGCACCTTGGAACCTTCCTGCCTGCAGGGAGTCCGAAAACGGGTGAGCTATCTGCGCTTGCAACCAGATCACCGAGTGGGGGAGGAGATCCATCTCTATACCTGCAGGGAACCCTGGGAGGGCGGGGGAGCGGTCTTACACACCTCACCCAGGTCTCTAGCTAGGGAATAGCTAACCAACATCTGTACAGCCTTTTTAGCGGAACTCTCAGCAGAAAGCTTAAGGGACATTCCCCCAAAGAAAAGTCATTGGAGCAGCCTCTGCAGCAGACCTTTGCCTGCTGAACTGCCTGGGGAATCTACTGCTCAATATTTTGAATCTGATACCCAAAAAAGGGAAGAGAGAAGAACAAATCTCAGCAGAAAGCTTAAGGGACATTCTCCCAAAGAGAAGGAATCATTGGAGCAGGCTTTGCAGCTGACCTCTGCCTGCTGAACTGCCTGTGGAATTTATAGCTCCACATTTTGAATCTGATACCCAAAAATGGGAAAACAGAGGAGCAACACGCAGTCTCAAAACTCAACCCCACCCAGAACAAGTTTTGAAGATGAAGATACAGGGGAACCAGGAAGCCTCATAACTTCAAGATATGAAACGATTGCATCCAAAATTAAACAACTCCAACAGGCCATGAAAGAGCTTAAAGCAGAAATAACCCTCATACCCACAATGATTTCTCAGATAAAAATGAGCTGAAAACAATGATGGAAGAAATGCTCCATTTACACAGACGAGAAATAGACAAAAGTCTAGAAGAAAATAGGAAACAAATGGAAACCTTACAAGAGCAATTCAGGAATGAATTACCAATAATGAAACAGGTCCAAAGAGAATGCCAGGATTTGAAAACTAACGCTGAAAGCATGAAAAACCGTTTAAATG